>LUGF01058535.1:111095-136924 GCA_001625245.1 Calycopis cecrops | reverse complement strand
AATCACCAATGCAACTTGAGACTCGCTTCACCGCACACCGTGGCGCGGTGACCGGTGCAGTGTGATATCCGACATAGATAATTTTGTCTAAGCTAGCCGCAGCCCGCAGTAGTGATGGACACTGAAAAATAATATCGATGTTTTTTTCGATGCAATACATCGGTTAGTTGCATCGATGTTATATCGATATATCAAAAAATACATCGATGTTTTCCATACATCGATTGTTTTTTCTGTAAGTTATATGAATGTGCTTGAGATAAGAAAAAAACAAGCACTTATTAGACACAAAACCTTTATAATTAATTTCAAAAATTGAAAAAAAGGTCCTCTTCTCCCCACCTCTGACGGAGGAGACTAGCTCAGGCGCGGCAGCTAAAGATTCTAGAATGTTTTTAGTAGGTTTGCCACTTTAATGCATCGGAACAAAAAACATCGATGTATACTCGATGTTTAAGAATTAACAATACATCGGTTTGATTCGATGTATCGATACAATACATCGAGTGTTTTTAAAACATCGATGTATATCGTCCACTCCTAGCCCGCAGTATGAAATTGACAGTGGCAAAAGTTCTGAGTAGTATTCGCAGTGGTTTTTGGAACGTCCTGAGTATTGAGTGAAAGTAAAATCATAAACGTAGTATTTCTATAGTTTGTGATAATAATTATGTCAATGTCAAAATAACTTGGTAAACTTGTAGAACCGAGAAACCATTTGAATAAATAATTTCAGTGTAAAGCATTATTACAAAAAGCAAGCAGAATCTTTATTATAAGTCATGGTTTAAATATCATATTGACGATCTTGCGAAAATAATGGAAGTAACTAGCGGAGCCGAGGAGGGTTTCGTGAGAGAATGGACCCCGTGTTCACACATATTAAATTTAATTCCTCCTAGGATCCAAACAGGATTATTTTCTAGTGAATTATGTTTAACATGTGTTGATGCAGTGAGTGAATATATTGCACTTGGGACTAACGTCGGCCTGGTATATTGGTATGATCGAAAGAAGGGAAACATTCAGCGACTGCGATGCGAAGTAAGTTAATTTTATATCTCATTTTGTAACATTTATTATGTACCTTCTATAAATATCTTTAATATATTCTCTATTTTAATTTCTCTTAGTGCTTACATAAATAATGACATTAATAACGGTACTCAATACATTTCATCTCTGAAGAGTTATTAAATTCGAGAATATATTGTAGTGTAGTGCAGTATGTGTCTGTAGAGTTATTGTGCTTAATATCATCATAATTAGATATTAATGATGCACTGCTGGGCATAGACCTCTTATAGTGAACACAAGGTTTGCACTTTTATAATTAACATACTTTATTATTGGAGCCATATGGTCAGCAGTGGATGTCTTTTGGTTGCTGCTGCTGATGATGATGAACTTTATGAATTTTTATAAACTAGATGTCAGTCTTGACATAATATAAGACCTTAGGTTTTTGTGTATAATGACTCAATAGAACTGGTTATATTTTTAATTATTTAATGAATTACTCTAATACCAAAATATAACACACAAGCTATTTGAGTTTTATTAAATATTAAATGGTACAAATTTCATCTTCATACCTCCATTGTAAGCTATAGGAATTGTTTAGAATTTGAAATACATACTTTATGAACTACATTTTTTAATTACATAAAAAAGAATCAAGCCAACTTTAAATTTAACACAGCATTAAACAATTTGAAATAAATTAAATTGGGCATAAAATCTTTTTTATAATTTTGAAAAATGACAATATGCTAAAGTTGAGAAAGGAAAGTTTGTGATGAAACATGTCATATACATGTTTCTTCACAAACTTTCCTTTCTTTCCATATAAAATTTGAAGTTTGCCCCTGATTTCTTCAGAATTCCATCATCACATCCTAATTTAGTTACAATGTGACTACTTACCTTGGGAGTTTATACTTTTTAGAAAAAAAAAAATTTAAAAATCAAATAAGATACATAAAAAAAAATAATTATAATAATAATAATATCTGTGGATTTAAATATTGGATTGTTTAATTTATAATTTAACTAGCTGCACCCTGCTGTTTCACCCACGTAAATTTAAATCCCGTGGAGAATAGAAAATCATCCCATGACATCCCATAGGAACATTTTTTCGGGATAAAAACTATCCTATGTGTAATCCAAGTTACTCTCTATGTGTGAGCCAAATTTCATGAAAATCGGTTCAGCAGTTTTTGCGTGAAGGAGTAACAAACAAACATACAAACTTTCGTATTTATATTTGTTAGTAGAAGATAAAAGTCTCAGTCATGGCACATTTTTGTTTGGTTTTTAAAAAGTGTTGGTTATGTTTTTAGAATGTAGTGCCATATTGCATTGCTACCCAATCGGGCTTGCATGACCAGTTGTTTACATAATATGGCCTTACAGTCATAACTATGCTGTTGGTTTTATACACTTTGTGGGTATGCCCCATTGGAGGACAGGGTGAAGGAAGGAAACACATATTATGTGGATGGTCATTAATGTTGGTTGTCTGCAATAGGCTATTTGACAAATTTTCAAAAACCTCTCCAGAATGTTTATCAGTGATCAAGGAATTTATACAATTTTTCGTTTTTAATTCTGATAAGTATTTATCTTAAATTAGAGATTTATAATTTATAAAACCCGCGAAAACGCTTCTCTAAGCAAAATGGCGTCTTGTGACGTATTAGCTTTGTAGTGTTTCGAAAATCACTGCCAGTACTATTTAGAACTTTTTTGTTGTTGTCAGTTGACAAATCCATAAGTTGAGCTAGAAATTTGACAAGTGACTAGTACTATGAATGAATGAATGAAATATACTTCATTGTGCATATTACAGAATACAGAAAAAAATAAGTTGCAATAAAAAGTAATTAGCTAGTAGTCAGTCGTCACTAATCAGTAGATTTTGGAATGCGGCCTCTATGATTTGTTTGACATATGACAGGTTACCATAATATGGAGTACGCGCTTGTTACGTCATCGTCAATTTCTCGTCGTTTCGAGTCACACACTCATGAATAAAAATACGTATTTTAAAAAATTTAATTTAAGATAAAGTATTGAATAATTACAAATTATTTCTCTACATAATGACTTAAAAAATCATAGTAATTAAATATTAAATTCAATAAGCTTTTATTTTTAATACTGTCAAATAGCCTATGGCTGCTTTATCCCACTGTGTTGTAAAGAAAAGTTTTCATCTATTGCAGGCTTCAAATACTCCCATAACATATGTGAAGATTGTGAACACTGTGGACTACATGGTTGGGGCGGGGAATGCTGCCGGACAGGTCACAGTGTTCCAGATACCGAAGGAACATCCAGAGAATGTTCCGGACACATTCAAGCCCAAAGTGGAACCTAAAGTAGAAAGGTCAGTACAACCCAGTAACTATATTGTTCAGGGCCCATGACAAATATATCGCATGGGTTTACTCTGTAGCCTAATATAGAGAAACTTAAACAATGATTGTTTCACCTGTGGACATTGTTTTCTGACTGGGGGCACCCTTGGGCAGAGTTGTTTGCTGACTTGCAACCCTACAGTACTGAGTACAACTTGGAACCTACAGCATTTTTGTGTAGAAAAAGGGGCTCACAAAAAACAATACGCTATAAAAATTAATAAGTAATTTCTATAATAGTTTGTCTGTTTGTCTGTCTGTACAGGTATACAATAGGCGACCTGCACAAGAGCAAAATAACAGCAATAGAGTGGTCCAAGAATGGCATGAGACTGTTTTCCGGCGACAAGAATGGGGTTATAATAATGACTGAAATTGATTTTTACATGGTATGTATGTTTACTTTTATGGTATGGGTTGGTTGTATGTTAACAGGCTTCTCCCACCATTAATTTACACTGCTGATACTCCAGTGTCGCTAGGACCGATAGTGGCAACCAATATGATCTTTTGATCATCCCAGCCAGCCTGAAAAACTAAAGTTATCTTAGGACACGCCATTAATTTAATCAAAATAGGAATAGGAAATAAGTATAATTTCACCACCCAGTCTAATTAGTTGCTTTATGATAGTAAATAAAGAGTGGAAGAGTCTCATTTCATTTGGGGTGTTTTAATGACTGTCCTTTGTGAGAACCAAACCAAACATGTAATAAATGATAAAACAGATAAATGTAACGTTCTCTCTACGATACTCATTTTTATGTTCAAGAAAACCCGCGCCGAAAGCTTGTCGATGGTTGACTATTTGACGTACTAAACTGATCTAATCTACACGGCAATAGAAAGTGCCAAATACAATCGATACCTGTGTACATTAAATGCTCTTACGCTATCAGTATCTTAAGAACTCGCACTATTCAAACTGCTGGATCGGTTTTTACTAAAGATACACGAGAACCAAAATCCGTATCCGTTTGAGAGCTGTGATTTCACAAACAGACATACAGATGTTGACGTTAAACGTATAGTACCCGTCTTATTTCGTTACGGGTTAAAAAAGATTTCTCTTTCTGATTTCATTACCATATGGTGTTAAATTACTTGCAAAGAAACCGAGTGTGGGGAATTACCAAGGGTGACTCATTTTATCGAAAATCTTTAGTGTCATTGACTGGTGTGATTAGTTTCGTCAAGGGCTATTTGTAGGGGGACATCCCGGTTACGTCGTTTTACAGATACTATAACTGACCTGATGATTAGGCCACGCGTTGCTGTGCCTGTTATAATAGAAACAAAATAATATTAATAATATCGACGACCAGGCTGGCGCAGTGGTACAGGGCTCGGATAAGCTGAGCATGTAGCGCAAGCGGTCGCGGTTTCGAATCCCGCATGGGTCTAGGTCATGGATGTTTATCTATGTGCTATATGTATATCTATAATAAAAAAATTAAATATAAAAAAATCTTAAATTTATAAAACAATATATTTCCGTTGTCTAGTACCCGTAACACAAGTCCTTACGGTACTTAGCACGGGGCTAGACTAACGTGGTGTGTAAAGTCCACAGATATTATTATTATTATTTATGTCTTTATTTTTCGCAACAAAATTGTTGGTATATCTACTGTTGTGTACGGGCCAAAGCCAAGTGCACAACAGGGGAAAAATAAGTTATATAGGTTCAGAATTGGGTATGATGGTTTGAGCCGTGTGGAGTACAGGTATTGTGAGCGGAGCTGATGTTGTTGAATAAGAATTTTGGGTGTCTGTTGGGAGGAATTTGCGGACTATACGGCAAGTGTTTAATATGGCAGCTTTTTGTAACAAATAATATATAGTAGGGGGCAAATTTAATGTCTTCAGGGATTGGTGTAACTGTTTTGGAATTATACATGTCGTGGATAGGACTATGGGAACTATTGTTACTTTCTGTAGATACCACAGTCGCGCTATTTCTTCTTTCAGTTCTGTGTATTTGGTAAGTTTTTCGCATATTGTAGACTGAACATTGTGGGTGTTAGGAACTATATCTATTAGATACCCAGTTTTATTTATTTTATCAACTAATGTAATATCTGGCCTATTGTAATGAATTGTACGGTCAGTGAGGATAGCTCTATCATAATACAGTTTAGTTGAAAGGTTTTCTAGTACTATATCAGGATTATATTTGTAACAAGGTTGGGTTTCACCGATTAACTTATATTGGGTTGCTAGTTGTTGATGGATTATGTTGGCAATCTGATCATGGCGGTGTTTGTAATCTGTTTGGGCTATTGTTTTGCATGCACCTGTAACATGTTGAATAGTTTCGGGTGCACTGAGGCATTTTCTGCAACTATCAGATATTACTTTTTTCATTATGTATTTTTGATAGTTTTTAGTTTCGATTACTTGATCTTGAATAGCCATCATAAATCCTTCAGTTTCTGGGTTCTTTCTTAGTCGTGGGGATCTTCAAGATCACCACGACTAAGCCACGCGTTCGACGCCTGTTTGTCGACATTGGGTTGGCACAGGTCGTGGTAATGTCTACCGTGCAGAGCAGCTTTACTGACCATTCCGCACGCTTTGTGTTGTTTTCGGTGAGTTTTTCATTTTTCTGTGGATGTTTATCTTGGAGGTTTAGCGGGGTCAGTTTGCGGTCGTTATGCACTATTGATTTATGTAAGCTAGATTGTTCCATTTTATTAAAAAAGTAATGCCTAAGATTTGTGATTTGGCTATTGTGGAGGTTTACAATGTCAATGAGCCCCCTACCCCCTTCTTTTCAATTGTCTGCCGTTTCAATTGTACGGGGCCCACGGTGGCCCCCAACGTGAAAACGTTGATAAAGACTCTCAATTTTTTTATTCAGAGATGACAAATATCTTTTTCCCGCATAATGCCAACATTTTTTTTCTTATGGAAATCTTTACCCTTCTTAATATTTTTTATACGGGGCCCCTCGAACGCCCGCCGAGCCAATGGTTGATGGTGATGACGATGTTGCCGTCACCTGGTCCACGAACGCAAGCGGCGCAATTTTCACAAGTTATCACTCGTAATGTAATACGGAGCAACGCCCGATGTACGCGCTTATCATTTTTACCGTATTTACATTGAACGTATCTATACACTACGTAATTATCGTGTTCTTATCGTTGTGTAAACCCCACACGAACGTTAGGAACGCCGAGACAAATTTTTATGGTAGAGGGGGGCAAACGAGTAGTTGGAGCTTTTTTAAGACTACGCCCATAAACATCCGCATAGAGGTTATTGCGCTGCCCTCCGTCCTCCTCTACTCCGTGGGCGAACGGATACTCGCACACCGCGCGAAAGACGACAGCACAGTGGTATTATGTGAGCGAGAGGTACCTCCCGGCGCAATTCGGCTGCTATGCAGCATGGCACTACCTCTTACTGAAAATTAATGAGTAAATGTACCTTTACAGACGAGCGCCAACTTAAAATCAAAATCCTTTACTGGTCAGGCGGGATTTGAAATAATTCCCTTGAACCTGTGTATTCGCCAGTTTAATGATCACCCCACACATATCAACTCGGACAGGGAACGTAATCGTATCGCCTTTCGCCTAACCGTCGCGCGTCGACCCGGCGCACTATGGAAAATGGTAGAACAACGACATA
The DNA here is from genome assembly GCA_001625245.1 of Calycopis cecrops. Lineage (NCBI taxonomy): Eukaryota > Metazoa > Arthropoda > Insecta > Lepidoptera > Lycaenidae > Calycopis > Calycopis cecrops. Next base: position 129,860 of record LUGF01058535.1, on the reverse strand, counting down.
TCAAAAGTGGTTTTTCTCAATGTCCCTATTGCCATTTTTTTTTATTTATACTTTAAGGTTCAAACTAAACTATAGTAAATGATTTATATACATACTAGCTAAAATAAATTTATAGTAATGCGACAAACTCATTGTTCCTACAAATACCCATTTAATGCCTGTTCACTTCATCACTTTCAAAGTGATTTCAATGTAAAATTTTATACCAATAGATACAAAGTATTAAACATTTCTGAAAAGCTTATTTTTTGTAAATTTTAAAGCAGTTACAATATTTTTAAGTTTTATTTAAAATTTACAGGAAAAAGAATCTAAATAAAATGCGGCCAAAAAAGGTCTATTTCAAGTTTATCGATACTTTTGATTGATACCCACGTCTCCCCACGTCTTGTATTTAATGGTGATTTGTAGCATAGTTATCCATAAAAGACATTTATAAAAATATGCTGCTAACTTTTGAGTTATGTGTAAAAGTGTGAGAAGAGTTCAAAAACGGGCATCCGCTATCTGTTGCGGTTTCCTTTATTTTCCTATCCGTATCAATGTTTGCGAAGTGTTTTGTATTTTGTAATTTATGAATAATTTATTGTTAATAGAGTATTTATCAATTTGCACCCCATTTCAATAATACGTGTGAATTTTTTTATCAACTAGATGCATATCACCCTTAAATTTCAAATACATAGTAATAAAGCGTTGATGTATTTACTTAATTATAACGAATTTATAGAGATAATTAAACGGATGTTTAATTACAACGAATATAATATACATACTTTACAACTTAGGTGTTATATATAGATAGTTTTAATAGCTCGTAAAGAAATAAAATTATTTTTATATCATTTTGTAAATTCACTTTGATTTTTGATACAGTATATAAAGATTAATTATACTAAAATATATTTCATTAGAAACCCTATATGCGTATCGGCACCGCCTGTACGTCCGTTCCGTTGCCTGTTCCGAGGCGAAGCGATTTCGTTACGTTTCCCATTAGTATGTGTTGTAGTATGGAGTTTCATACAAAGAATACTGAACAGCTCGAGGTGATACGGTTACGATCCCTTTACGAGTTGATGTGTGCGATGACCTTAAACAACCCTAATATTTGTCTAGAGTTGTTATGTTGTTGCAGCATCTGTGCAAGTCCGTCGAGATCGTGAACGAAGAGCACGAGATAGTGCAGCTGAGCTACCACCAGAACTCGCTGCTGGTGTCCAGCCTGTACCGGAGCATAGTGTGCGAGCGGCGCGACAACCGCTGGCACGTCAATCAGATCGGCAAGAAGGAGAGGAAGAGGTGATTAATAATAATAAGAAATAATGTTTATTGCACATACAATCACCACATTTTTATTTTACATAACATTTTATTTATATAAACATATTGAAGAAGACGAGGAAGAAATAGAGAAAAAAACACGTGATTCTTCTTTATAGTAAACTAGCTGCGCCCTGCGGTTTCACCCGCGTAACTTTCGATCCCGTGGGAATATCGAGAATCGGTCAAGCCGTTTCGGAGGAGTATGGCAACGAAAACTGTGACACGAGAATTTTATATATGAGATAGAAAATAGACGTGGGGACAACGGATAAAAGAGAAAACTAAAATGAAGTAACAACGCCCTATATTTAGTAGCACACACAACCCCGCATAGCTGCTATGAGCGAGCGCAGTTCTACTTTTCTGTGTTATGTAGTATGTTGCCGACGCGTATATTTAAAAAACTTTTTCAGTTCAAAATATGAGTCATGTTACCATCGCTTAGTGAAACGAATTCAGTGTGTTTCCTTCTTCAAGATAATTAGGATTAGGAGTGAAAATCATTGCTACTGAAATTTCACATTTGAAATTATTGCAATTTTTTAATTAAATCAAAAATAATAAAAATGAATTGTAAATAGCATCATTCCCATGTAGGGTCCCTAGGGTAGTTAGAGTCCCTAAGTAAAGCAATGGTTCCCGACAAAATAGGTATATAAAAGCATCATTAGTCAGCCATTAAATGCAATTTTGAATTCAAACCTCTGTCAGAAAGATACAGTACTCAGTAGCAGTACTCACTTTTTTGTCCCGACAATCACCCAAGAAGCCCGATTTTTTTAAAGTTTTATTTAGATATTTTATAAAATAAAACCGCCGCCTTCCAAGTCCCAAGCTCTTAGATTTGCAGCTGTCCGCCTCATGGTAAACAACAGTTCAAATAGACCTGGACTTCTCCAATTTATTGATATAAACCTTTTTCCAGCCAGATGAGTGTGCCCGTGAATGCCTTAGTATACCTACTATAAAAAAAAATTGCCCCCGCAGCCTGTGCGCGCTGGGCGCTGTGTTCCACTACTCGTACGCGCGTGGCGGAAGCGGCGGCGCGTACTGCGCGCGCGCCGGCCTGCGCCTGTGGCGGGCTGACCGCGAGGGAAACGTTCTGCATACGCTACTCTTCAAGGTCGGTTAAACTGCATGTGTTGCATATGCTACTCGTCAAGGTCGGATAAACCCTCAGCATAAAATATAGTATCCGCTAACAATAATGATTATATTAAACTATTTGATGTACTTTGATTAAATTACTTTACTTTTTATTATATTTCCATTTATTATAAAATTACATTAAATACGGCCAATTTTGACAACTCATTATCAGATATACAATAACTTATTTTCATAAGATGTAGTATCCGGTAACAATACGATTTGATATACGGATTATAGTTGTTAATATAGATGAAAATAAGAAATGTACCGAAGATGGATCCCTGAGGGACCGCATTTCTATTCCGGTTCGATTCCATCTTAAAATTTATCGAATATTTGTGTCCTATTCGTCAGAAGTCAAGATTGAATGGCAAAAAGCTATCACGCTACAACAGAAACATTTTTTAGGTTAATGAAATGGATCACACAGTTAAATTACTGTAACACCTGATTGAAATAACCGTTATCATATATTCAGGAAGCGATATCCAACCCGCTGACCGTAGTGGAGCTCCTGAACCCGGCGCAGAGCCGCAGCGCGGGCGCGCACGAGCTGGGCCCGCTGCACGTGTTCCGGGACCACTTCCTCGTGTCGCACGACGGGCGCGCGCTGTACGTGCTCGACCCGCGCAGCGCCACCGCCGTCGCCGTAGTGGACGACCTGCGCAGGTGAGTGAGGGAGAAGATAGAATAGGTGAGCGAGACAGAACGAACCACTTACTCGTGTCGCACAACCGGCGCGCGTTGTGCGTGTTCGACCCCCGCAGGTGAGCGAGGTAGAACGAAATGAGCGAGATAGGTGAGACGAAATAACGAATCGATGGGGAACGAATTGAAAGGGACTAAATAAGCAAAATCAACCATACTAAAAATTGTATTAGACAACATGGATAAAAGCGAGAGGTATTAAATGAAATAACTTATACTATAAGGGCTTACTGAAATATACATAAAAACGAAAATACTTTTTCAAATAATTTAAATAGCTTGACAATTAAGTAAAAATGTAAACATCGTTTGGACTGACTTGTCGTGACGTGCGTAACGAAACGGTGACGTCGCAATCGTACCTACACAGCGAAGCGGTGCGCTCTGATGTAGGTGATAATTTAAACAACGTTTTAACGTTTAGAATGTCAAAATCATTTATCATTAAATTCTATACACATTTTATGGACCGTTCCGTTTTTTTCCAGGATCTTGTCGGTGTCCGTCAACAACGAAGAGATCTTCGTGTTGGAGGGGCCCCGGACGCTCGTGCGACTAGCCCACGCCCCGGAGCCGGCTGCGTTGGCCACAGGTCTGTTCGCCCGACAGGGCTCACTTGACCCAGTCAAGTCAAACCAATGATCAAATAACGGCAAACGATCTTTTTGTGGGGGCACGCGGGGGCAGAAAATTTCTAAACGAATGAAACGAGACCGCGAAATATGACCTTAAAACTTTCGATAATTGGCATGCATGCCCCTAAAAAAAAGGTGACACAAAAAGACCTACATATTATTGTAGGGCCTCGCTGACTTTATAAATGACAAGTTATGACTTGACTGGACTACTTGACTGCAACTTAGTCATCACTTCGTGCCACAAATACTTTACTATTGCAGTACTTAATTGAAATAAGAATTTAAACTAGATCTTAGTTATTAATGCCTTTTAGGGCCACGTTGATCTTAAGCTTAACATACATTTATAGTGTGTACGTACATACTTAAACGTATTTATAATATAATATTTCCAAATTATTTACTGATTTGATAAAGTTTGACTTGCGAATCTTGTCACAAATATTTTAAGAGAATTCTTCATATGGCAATAATTTTATCTGACAAATTAGTTGTCAATCTCAATGAACAAACCCTAAAAACAAGATCGAATTTCGCTCTACGGCCGACGTTGAAATTTATACTTTATAGCATCGATCTTAAAGTGCACAGAAAAATGCGAGTCTACGGACTTGTTGTTCTCACTTCTAAAAAGGCACGAGTATATTAAACACTGAATAATGAACTGTAAATCACTTGAGCTAAGGTTTTTAATCGAAACTTCCGTTGGCCTCGCCCGTTCACACATTTTTGTCACGCTCTCGTCAGGTCACTCCCCAAGTAAGCGCGCGTAAATAATTTTTACTTCAACAATTTTGATGTTTATTACTTTCTTTTAACAACACTTTTGTTTGCGGCGAGTTTTTTTGTGACACGACTAGCGGGTCGGACTCTATCGGGCAATATTTTGAGATTTATTAAGTAGTATTCCTGTGCCAATGCCTGATTTTAGTCCAGTATCAACAAAGTATTCCTAGTAATTCTTTTTCAAAAACATACTTAGTTAATTTTTTAGTCAGTTTTTTAATGAACATATTACACAAATTTCTACACATTTATTCACATATTGAGTAAAAAATATATGAAGTTAAGAATGAAGAAGTTTGTGTAAATAAGTATAGATAAGTTTTTAAAATTAAAATTATTTAGCTAATTTTATTCATTAGCAAATCATTATGCAAGGTTTTCATGAAATTTAAAAACATTTTTTGACTGCACAAAAAATAGAAATAATGTTTTTATTTTACGTTAGTGCTATTTGAACCCTAGTCAGAGTGGAGCTAGGAAAAAGAAAATTTTGAATATCTTAAATATTTTTGAATTATATGATAATTAATTATTTTTTAAAAATATAAATCAAAAATTTAAAAGATAAGGATGCGTACAATAATATATCTGATATAGTAATTACTATAACGGATTTTGTTAACTATGGTCAGAGACGGACTCCACCACAACTAGAGTCCACCCATGATCATGGTTGATGTAAAGATTCTCAAACGTCGAGCGTGTTAAATAACTAGATAACAGCAATGAAATCCGTCAAAGTATTTTTATTTTAATGAGTAATATTCGCGGAAACTTAAAGTATCAATGTAGCATGTGTTAGGGTCTCAGTGACTGCACTATTGGGTGCTATGTCAACGAAAACGTTAAAGCTCCTATAGGAGCTTAATATCTAAAAATGAAAAATCAAAAAAAAAAAAGAAAAAAAAGTTTATTTAAAAAAATATTAATCCGTCCAAAAACATAAGCATTCCTACAGTCTTACATATTGATGTACAGAATATGCTAGACGCTTGTACTTAAATAATAATAATGGTTGTGCCAAGAACTTGTGTTAATAAGACTACAATAATTATACCGTATGTGACTTTCTTATAATTTACCTTTATATTAGTGAAAGAATGGTTATAATCGTGCTGTAGTCTTGGAGCCAATTCGATAGCAACAAAAATATCTTTCTTCTTTATAATTTTAAGTATAGATGAGTGATAGAATCAAACGAAAACAAATTTCTCTCCAACAAAACATTTTAGTTTTTAAATCGTCTAGTTTATTTGTTTTAGGATATTCCTCTTTTAAGTATACTAACGAATATATTTTTTATTTTTACATTCAAGTTTTTATCATTGTATAGTGATTGTTTAAAATTTAAACAATTATAATTATTGTTTAATTTTATAATTATTATAAAATTGATATTTTTCTTGAAGAACAAGACGAAAACCAATTTTGCTCATTATCCCCTACAAACAAAAAAACAAACAAACAAACTAGATCTCTTTATAATATAAGTATAGAGAAATAGAGTTTCGGAATTTTACAGGAAATATGCCCTTCCTTGAGTTTTTTTGAGAATCAAATATTTCTTAGCCTCTTACAAGATATTGACGAAATACAAAATACTTTGTTTTATAACATTTGCATTTCTTAAGTACTAGACACATTTTATAAGCTTTCATTTAACGTAATATGTTAATTTTTTTAAACTCTTTTTGTTGTTCAAACATCATTTTTAGAACTTTATTAAAAATCTCGTTTCAAATTTTTTTTTTATATTGTAGGTATTTAGAGTCTTATATATCACACATATTTTTTTAGGAAGGTACTAATTGAGGGGTAGGTATTTGAGTTTGTCTAATCGAGTAGGTTGACGATACAATGTATTAGTATCAATTAACTGGTGATATAACGCCATCTATTGTTAGGTGGTTGTAATCTGGTATTTCACAATACCATTTCCTGAAAACTAATGGAATCATTCCAAGTAGTTATAGTAGTAAGAGCTAGTTGCAAATATCTATTCTAATTTTACATTTCCATACATTGTAAAACGGACTTATTAAAACCAATAATATCATACTTTCTTCCGACAGTTGGGTCCGACTGTCGGACGACTGATAGGCTTTCCGACATAAAAGCTAATCGAAAGTAATAGGAAAATTACCTATTACATCTCTCATAGCGCGACTCTTCCATCTACGGGAGAGAGGGAAGTTGATCCCCCTTTCGACCCCAAACTTGGTCTCGCCCCACGGCGAGAACTCGTAGCATTCCGATGAAGCTGTATTGCTTCCCTTCCCTTCCGCAGCATCAATTCAGGTCCGATAAAGTTGCCATGTTATTCCATTGGCCTTTGCCGTGGCGATGATTACCTTCGGGCGTATATATCAAATTCTAACCCATTTATAGGTAAATTCTATGAGTTTTATAACTTATACCTGTCCAAATTATGTTATCCTAAGCAATGCAATAATATCAAAAAAGAACAAAAACCACACCAAGATCGGTTCATCCAAATGTGAGCTAATTGCGTACAAACGTCCTTATACACATACGTAAATAGCTAATTGGTTTTTTGAATTCAGTAAAAATAAATATTCTTTTCTTGCATTTTATTGTAGATTTTATATTATATATCCTAGTTGTTTCTTAGGGAAGTGCTAATCAATATTTTTTTTTAGAATAATCGATTACTTGATTATTATCAATTATCATTTAAAATTGATTATCATTTAAATAAAATGTTTTATATAAATATACATCGATCACAATATCTGGGCTCAGTGCTAATTAAAGGTCAGCGCAAACCAACGAAGTAATGGCGAAAAGACTGATTTAGTAACGATAAGGGTGTAGATACTCGCAAATAATGAAATATATATTTTTTTGGAAATTTGTTCCCTTTAAAGTCTTACAAATTATTCGCTAACAAGTACTTAATTTACATTTTTTATAAATAAATGAAAGGGTACTATTTTTTAATTGTTGTCGCGTGATCGCAAACAGTGACGGTAGTGCCGCTGACGTCACAGTTTGTTAGATGTCGTCCGTTTGACAGTTACTATAATGCAAGCCCTGAAGGTATTTGAATATTCATAGTTGTTAATGGTGATGATGTTTGTGTCATGATGATGTCACTTGACTGACCCGCGTCTTTGACGCGGGTCAGAAAATTAATGTTTCGAATGCACTGTGCGGGTCTTTCATTTGTTCTTATTTAATCGTGACACTGTATATATGTTGTATCCTATAACCTTTTTCAGTTATTTCTAAAAACCTCATAGTTGTGCGTTAGTAAAGTTATAAAAACAACATTTGTTCTTTAATAACATCGAAAACGAAAGAATTTGTAAAGTATCCGCCAAAACATCACGAATACTGATTTCTCCTCTCCCTCGGACGTCTTTTTCCCGCCTATACGAGTATTCGGTTTTACTATTTGCAATCAAAAGTTATGATTTTTATTGCTAATAAATTAGTCTCGTTGCGAATTTGTCGCTTTGCACTGACCCTAACGGATCGGAACCCAAATGATTTTGGTTACTGGAAATAGAATTTTGACATATTTAATATAGAACTTATGTCAAAGTTCTATCCCCAGTAACGAAATTCAGCGATAGATAGAATATCGAAAACGTCTCTTACGTTATCTATCGCTGGATTTCGTACATTCTTGAGGAAAACGCTTCTTACTTCTTCCTAGTAACTGTCTTTTTATTTTATCTTTACTATAGTTTGTAGTAAGTCTTTACCAGAGGTAAGCCAAATTTTGAAATTAATTATATACACTAACACTTTTTGTGTTTTTTTTTTATTATTTTGTTGTACTTATTGTTATTTTATTATACGATGTTAACAAGGCCATTGTAATAATGCATTATTACAAATAAAATATATTATTTTTATTTTATTTTTTGGCATTTTTATTTTTTTTTCCTTTTCATTTTTTTTTCATCATAATTCAAATTTATTTTCATAACGAGCAATGGCTCTGCGAATGTCGATAAAAAAAACAATAAAATGTTGCTAATATTTTATGTTTTTTTTTATAAATACTAGAGAATATAAATCTCTTGAGAATAGCTACGAAGTTAAAAAAAACAGATATTAGTTTTTAAAGATGTTGTTTTTTCTTCTAGTGACTATGTACGCCCATAGACATCCACAAAAGATGTTACGAAGGTGCGTTGTCCTTCCTCCCTCGGAAACCAAACGAAACGCGACTGCATAGCCATTACTTGTGCCTATATTATGTGAGCGAGGTGACTTTCTAGGTCTTTTCCGATCTACCTATTTCGCCGAGAACGAGGTCCAGCTAACCATAGATAAAATTAAAGGTTTTGTTCATTATTAGATATCAAATTCTCCTTATGAAAATCATGATTTACCTACTCCACCGGTTCTAAACCGACCCCGACCTGAGAACAACAAGCGAAACAAACTTAGCGGGTCTTAATTGAAATTATTGTAAGAAATAGTACAGATCAAGTAGATTATTATGACTTATTACACTGAAACAGAATGGAACGAAAAAGTTTTTTTTATAGAATATGATTAGAAAAATTACTCCTTTAACGTCAACTAAATCTACTACTTACATGCTCATAGGCAGTAAGTATTGCCATCGTTCACTCCCTTTCCCTCGTGGGGCCACCGGATACTCACAAACTACACGAGACGCCGGCAGCCGTCACTTTACAGCGCTATTATGCTAGCGAGAGGTACCTAGCGTAGGTATATAAATATCTAAAGGTTTGCAAAGAGTGCAGACCACAGTATTCTGCATGATTTGCTCCTCGATCCTGCCACGTGTTCCTGAGATAAAGGTGCTGACACATAATACATACACACGGACAACAAAGTGATCCTATGAAGTTCAAGGAAGGAAGGTCCAGTTTTTCTTTTGAGTTACGGAACCCTATCATCTAATCAGAAATTATTTTTTGAACTATTACCATATTTTTTATTTGTTCGAGATCTAATAAAATTATATAATTATTTTATTTAAAATTATATAATTAGATTATAATATATTATGTAAAAAAACAAATTAGGTACGTTAATAATAATGTTAAATAAAATTTAAAATGTGTAGGTTTTATGAAATGATTTACATCCCTAAAATTCTTTTTCTTTGTCAGAATTTTCGATAACTAAATATAATTGATGAAAGTGTCTGTCGTATAATGAAGGGTATTAAAACTCGAGTGTGAGTTTTTGAAACGAGCCGAGCGAGTTTCAAAATAGTATTGAGTGTTTTAATACCCTTGTTATATGCAGTTGCATACACTACTTTATTTTCACTAATGCAATTAATCAATTAATAAAATATTGCGAAACATTAAATTCATGCCTACGTGTATTGTCACAGCGAACTTGCCGCCATTAAAATTTAACCAATGAGAGCGCAGCTGCAGCGCGCGCAGGCCAATCAGGAGAGAGCGCGCGCTGTTAAGGATTTTGACATAAGGCTCTCTCACCACTCTCTCTCTCTCTCTCTCGCTCTCACAGTGTTGTAATGAGATTTTACGATATCGATTTGGATATTATAACATCATGTCAAATTGCTTAAATTGAGTTTTTTGTTGTCTGAGCTATAACAGTAGTTATTATAAGTCAAATATTGAAAACATAAGTAGAATGTTACAACATTAGTGTAGATAAAGTAATATAAGCTCTAAGACTATCTATGGTTCTTGAATGTAATGATGGAATACACGGTTCATATGATAATTTTGATTTAAGATACATATTACCTATGGTATAACTATATCCTAAAGTGGCAAAGCAACACTGTACTTCCTGATGAGAAAAAAGGGTAAAGGTAAAAGCAGCTGGCCACTAGTACTGCTACAAATTTGAATAAATAGATTTAAGAAAAGAAACGACCTGATAGTTTCAAACTATTGGACCGAACCAAACAGCTAAGAACAAGAATACTGCTATCAATATGGATAAAATTGCTCCGAGACCGGTGCCCCCGGTTGAGAGTTACAATGCCACAGACCGACAATCACACAAAGAGATTGAATTCAAACTTACAACACCCCTCTTTTTGTATTGAAGGTTAAACAATAAAAAAAGGTTCGCTAAATACACGTTTGACTCGCCCGCTATGTCGCTACACTTAATTATAGGTAGGTATAATGATTTGTTATTTGGTTTCCAGATGAGCCGCTACTAATGACGAAGTCACTAACCACGTCACTACAACAAGCCGTGAATACAATGCGGGATCTAACCCACATAGACCAAACTGTCCCATACATAACCAGCGTGCTAGAGCAGCCCATAGCGATATTCACGAGGAACGAGACGTTAGACGCGAACGTTGCCAACGGCGAGGAATGTTTCGAACTACCCCCAATAAAACACCTACCGAACGATATATCGAATAACGTTCTGGAATCGATTATAAACGAGTTCAGGGACGTATCAAGTGACGCGGAGGAGATAAGGAAAGCCAAGTCAGAGGAATTGCAGAAGAAATTAAAACTTTACAACAGTATTATGGAGAAGAAGTACGATGACGAGGTGATACACAGCAGCAGGAGGAGTAGAAGACGAGAGAACGGCTCCGGTGGAAGCACTCCGCGGATGTCCACGCCGGTCCGGAAGCCGGAAGTCAGCTACACCAGCCCATGTGTCATGGACATTAGTGTATATGGGTGAGTAGCGTAGTATATTCTGTCTTGGATTTTACACCAATATGTAGCCTTGCATGGGGTACCTAATAGATATCTGTTGATTTTCCTTCACTTATTTGTAAGACTATTTTAGTGTGGATAACGGAACAGTCTTTGGGCTTTTGACTACCGACTCCTATAAAGGTCTGTGAAGGGCTATGCAGTCGTGGAGCCCCATGTCCACTTTCCTCTCATTGGATTAATGGAAAAACAGGCCGCACGAAACGCGACTGCGTGGTTGTCACAGCCGTGCCGGCGGAACTATATTAAGATGAAACCAGTGGCGTGCAATAATTTATTTTTTGATCGCAGAAACCTAACCGAACAAAACGACGATCTCTTAGAAAAGGAAATTGAAGAAAAGGAGAGAATGCTTGCGAAAATGTTAAACCTTGAGTCTTTAAGTATTAAGAGAACGGTAATAAAAGAAGAAAAACCAGTCACAACTGATAGTCCATATAGAAAAACTTCTTCAAATTATCCAAATCAATATGACGCATTTGAAAAAGAACAACAAGAAAAATCCAAAGTCGAATCTCAAAAAAACAATCAAGAAATGATCAATAAAATTAAAAAAGATGTTAACATAGATAATGTGAACAAAAAAGATGATAAAAATGAAAAGATACAAAACAATATGGCAACGGGAGATTTAGTACCAAAAGTTGTGCAATTACCTAATACTTGGAATCTAGACAACATAGAACTAAGACTGGATGTAAAAAATGGTGTTAGAGATCCAATGAATCTTATCTCGCCTGATGACAACATAGACAGCGAATGGGAAGTTATATGATCGGGTGGTTACAGACAAGAGGTACGATAGATGGCTAGGTATGGACCAATTACAATTATTCTAAACAGCACTTGAGAGCCTTGTAATTGGTAAGTTTGCTAAATTGCTCGATTACTGATATCACACTCAATTTAAGTTAGCTTATGATGGCCATTTGCAAAAGTATTTATGATACGACTTATGATTATTATTTACTGCTTGAACCAAACTATAAAAAAAGATATACGTGTAGTTTTCTAGACAATATAGATGTTCAACACTAATGAAATTGTGTAGGGATCATATATTATACCCAAATATTAATAAAAGTATGTACTTCTCATACGATCTCTAAATATTTCTTTATGCCGTGACCCTTAAAATGTTTCTTTAGCAATAGATGTTTTTCTAAAGAGAATTACCTAACGGATCGAATGATAGTAAAAAAAAAGCTTCTTTTGTCTCTGTTAAAATAAGTAAAAAATGTTCAAATCTTGCAAAAGTATTTTGGTTCAAGTAACATGAAGTCAGTACAATGTGTCGTTATTGTAATATGAATAGGTGATGTAAGTGAAGGAGACATGATCACATTAGTTTCTTATGAATCTAGTTTTACTTTTATAAAAATTATGAATTAGAAAATGTATTATTTTGAAAATTAAAAAAAGAAATCTGTATATATGTAGTAGACATAGTCAAAATTAGCTATGATTATAGATTCACAGAATATAACCATCAGCTGGAGAGCATACAGAATATAGATAGCAGATCTTTCTTCTGGTTTTTATTGGTTATTGGAATTCTTAGTATTTACTCACTATGTTAAGGAATTAGGCCACACACAAGTGACACCATGTTTTGACATACGACATTAATGACGATAAAGAATATTCCCATAGAGAATAAGGACCAGGAGCGTCTACGAGTTAAATAGGCGGAACCACTTTTGCAAGGAAATAACATTTTGATTGGCTATAAACAAATATAGACGGCAACATCTTGTAAGTGGCAAAATAGTTACTGGACCGTTCTACTCCTCTAGCGCCACTACGGAGAGATTTGGAACTGTAATACATGACATTTGCAATAGTTCTTAGGAGAGGACGCTCCTTGTCTCTAGTTAGATTACTATTTGAACAAATTAGTTCTGAAATATTACTAGAATATTAATTATATTGGTTACGCTTTAGCAACAAATTCTATCTCATTTTAATTAACAGAATATTTAATGACGTTAATTCGTGATATGACATTAATGTTTTTTTGGAACAAAAAAAAATGCCACGAAACTTAGTATATTAAGCCCACGATATTCCTACCCACAAGTGCATTTATGCTGAAAGTTACAGTAATAGCTCAGAGAAATTAGACGTAGTGTTGTCAACCACACGGATTTTATTTCAGTAGAATAAATTTATTCTATACCTAAGTAAAGAAGTAAACAATAAATTATCTTTTTAAATATCTACTTAAAAAGATAATTTACTGTCTATGCTATATACCTACGTTCTCCTCAAAAAAGTGGTGTGGTCTTAAAATTATATAACTTAAGCCAACTCTCGTTCTCATTTCTCTGAGTATATAATATATTGGTTTATAATAGGCTTTGGAGTTTATATTTTTTTAATAGTAAAATGTATGCATGTTTTAAGTATGAATGAGGCAAGTGAAAGTAACAGTGTTGTTTAAGAAACTGTTATTCATATAACGATAGAAATATTTACAGAAATATGTGCAGGATATATATAATCATTTATGCATGCATGTATTATACGCATGCAGAAACATAAAATAGAGAAATAAAAATTAACTTAACTACTTACTTAACTAAACTTAAATCGAATTCTATGAAACGAAACAAATGTAAAACTATGGTAACACTCGCAAACAATCGCGACACGTATCAACTTACTATTTAGACCTAATTCACTTGTAAATTCATATTTATAAAATTTTATATTGTATTCACATCTTGTTGTGTTATACAGAACAATTTTTGTAAGTGTCAAAATATTGTTTTTTTCAAAAGCGTATCTTTTCTGAGCCTTAATTTATTATTTAATAGACACTATAGTCCGTTTTTTAATTTGAGAGACTAAATTGACAGGAGCAATGCTGCTAGTTTTTTGTCATTCATAAATAGCCACTATCGGAAAAGCAATTATCATTTTTACACATATTTATCATTTTTTATAAGTTAAAAGTTCTACACAGAAACGTGAATGTGTTCTAAAATTGGTCGTACCAATTTAGAAACCCTCGTGTGCACTTTCAGAACAACTTTACTAAAGATCATCACATTCTCAAATGCACTATGCATTGCGATTCTAGAAAGGACATACACACAAATATTCATTCAACATCATATATATAAATATATAATACATTCGAGTCTGTCAAACAATGGAAATATACATACAAATTTCAACCCAATCAGTTCAGCCGTTTAGAAAATCATCCATTTTTTATGGGAGTGAAGCATTTTCCCGTGGTAAAAAATAGTCTTATGTTAAATCTGTGATAATGTAGCATTCAAATAGTGAAAGAGTTTTTGAAATCGGTACAGCCTATTCGTTACATACACACACACACCCAATCAAATCTTTCTTCTTTCTATTAGTATAGATTAATTGGTAAGTCCAAAGAGGTATTTTAATTTAAACGTCATTATCTGCGACATATCGTTAACAAAATGGCGTCCAGTGTGATTCCTAATAAATTTATAGTTGTAAATTTACAGTTGCAAGAAAATGTTTATTATGTTTTCAAAAATCGTCATTAATTTACATTTCAATAAATCGGTATAATAGGTCAGCACTACACAAAAACGCAGGTATTATTATTTATAAATTTGACGTTTATACCTGTCAATTTAGTCTCTCAAATTAAAAAGCAGATTATACAATACATCACATTGTATTTCTAAATCCGCAAAGAATGTTATTGAAGTTTATGAATCGATTTTTGTTCTTCATTAGCTTTAATTATGATAAAATAGGAAATTGTATTCTTAAGATATATCACCGTATAGGTACATATTTGGCGTGTAGATATGAGTTAAAAAAGCATTTAAATAAGCTGCACCGCTGTTGCAACGATTAAATTTTCTACTAAAACACAACAGTTCTCCGTTTAGTAGAAGAATTCCAATAAGCTGAGAACATTTTTTACAACTAGTAACCCATTCAAGATAGTCATCTTTTTCTCTACCCTTCATTACATTCTGTCGAAATTATTCTGTAACTAACCATTTTTTTCCTAATTCAAAGCAGTAGAAGACCTGCAATTTGTCTACTGGTATAGGTATAGCTAATTAATTTTAAGTGCCATACACATGACAAGATCGACGTACAGACTATTTTGGAATTTATTGTTAATGTGGAATATTTATTGTAAAACAGTACAAGAACAAAATATTATAGGTATTCCTACCCACAACTATGCAAAGCACCTTCATACCGAGGACGTATACAGATTCTTTATTTGTACCTTGAATTATAAAATCTGGCAAAGAAAATCTATTAGTGAATTATTTACTCATAATTTAATGAACAAATGGTTTAGTACTTATACTTAATCATGCACATGAAGCATAATAATTAGGTTTTATCAAATATGTTATTTTGGTGATGGGCAAAACTTTATATGCACTCACTTTTGATATTGTAATTATTTTTATTTATATATTTATTAGGCATAAATGGGACGCGGACCGGTAAGTATCGGGGACTTTTATGATAAAGTTAACGCAAATCTGTAGATTCATAAACAGAATATTCTTTTTAATTTACAAAGAAAAAAGTTACCAAAATCTCGAATACTCAGCATTTCTTTCTAGTTTTGTTATTACATTAAAACAACGAGCTAAAGGAGACGGTCTTGAATTGTATGGAGCGTAGGGCTGGTCTTGTAGTAGTTATAAAATATATAGGTAGGGTTATTTGTAAAACACTAGCAAGCTCTCAGATGTAGATAGCTTAAGTTATAAACAACAAAATTTGTTCTACAACTTTTGCCATCACTCAATAAATTAATTTTAAATGGTTTTTTATGTTTTTAATGTACTGTTTCATTGGTATGATATCGGACTTGCGATGGGAGGTTGCGGGTTGTGACCTTATCTTACGTAATTATAGGACGCACTTATAACGCTCGGGCGAAGAAATTAATTTATAACTATTTTTATTTGCGAATTATGAAATGTCGAAGAATAAATGTTGTTGTAAAAGATGCTAGCTAGCTATCTATATATATGAGCTTGTTGGTGTTTTAAAATAATCCTGTTTAAGGAAGGCGTGATCATGAAATTCGTGTATTCATCTTCGTATCAGCGCTATCTTAATATACCAAAAATGTTCAACATATTCAATTAGGTTTTTACGATTAGTTTTGTTTATTTTATTGATAATGAAATGTATGTATTTTTATATTTATTGTATAATGATACACGACCACACCGGAAATGGACCGCCTAGTCGTCACCTTTACGCACACGTTTATGCGTCGTATTTAGTATTAGTCGAAAAACTGTTACGAACTGCTGAATTAGATTTAAACTCTGACTACTTATGTAATAAAAACCTCATGGATCTCGAACACAACACAGGAATTAGGAACTTACCTCCGTGTTTGAGTAAAGAATAACATGGAAACCCTTATTGAATTTTTCGACACCAAAAAAAACATCTGTTTAGAGTCACTATGTCTTTAAAATTACCCATGTTTTTCAATGTCCTTAACTGCGAATAGGATATCAAGGTTTACGTCCTTAGGAAATTTGCCATGCCATATTCATTGTAGTCGTCCTCGTCATATGTAGTAACTACAAGTGGCAAATTGGCAAAATGCCACGTGTCCTGGGCACTGGGCACGCCAGCAAAGTATCTCATTGCGTTTATCCACACTTATTATTATATTTGGCCAATACACGTTTTAAAATTTACAAGTAACCTAAAAATTGTAAGCTATTGCAGTCTGTGATTTATATTTATAGTATTATTTTGTTTGTCAATTTATTGTTTGTTTTTGTTATGTAAAACGGCTTGCGGTGTTTGAACTTGTGTAATTTTTATTTTGCCTTTTATAATAAAGAGATGTCAAATATTCATGCCTTTTTTTACGTACCAGGGGTTCTCAATCTTCAATTCGCAGCGCAATAATAATAATTGTTTATTTCAGACAATGGACTATGTCTGAATTATCTAAATATTGTGGTCAGTAACATAAAGCCTTATACTTACGGTTAGTAACAAAAACACTCGAAAAAAAAAACTAAATAGGAGGCTCATTATTTTTGGCCGGCGTGTAGCCTCATCCAATGCTTGTGGGGCTCTTACGGCAACGCTTCTGAATGAAGGCTGTAAAGTGGGTGTATGATGTTTACAGAGCCACTAAATGGCAACTATCTCACTGCCAGGCTTGAGGCTGGTATGCCCAAATATTTAAGAAAATGATAAACGGTACTGCATACTCTACGCACACTCCGTTAGGGAACTGACGTGAATGTGTTAATGCATCGTATTTAGTATTAGTCGTAAATCTGTTATGAACTGCTGAATTAGATTTAAACTCTGACTACTTATGTAATAAAAACCTCATGGATCTCGAACACAACACAGGAATTAGGAACTTACCTCCGTGTTTGAGTAAAGAATAAAATGGAAACCCTTATTGAATTTTTCGACACAAAAAAAAACATCTGTTTAGAGTCACTATGTCTTTAAAATTACCCATGTTTTTCAATGTCCTTAACTGCGAATAGGATATCGAGGTTTACGTCCTTGGGAAATGCCATGCCATATTCATTGTAGTGGTCCTCGTCACATGTAGTAACTACAAGTGGCAAATCGGCAAAATGCCACGTGTCCTGGCAATACTGGGCACGCCAGCATAGTATCTTATTGCGTTTATTCACACTTATTTTTAGACATTTGGCCAATACACGTTTTAACATTTACAAGTAACCTACAAATTCTAAGTTATTGCAGTCTGTGATTTATACTTATAGTATTATTTTGTTTGTCAATTTATTGTTTGTTTTTGTTATGTAAAAAGTTAAGATTGTTGCAGCCGCAGATGCCAAAAAAAAGGCAACTTACTTATAATACTTTATTAATTAATAATTATTACAATTAAATTATAACTAAAAGGAGTGATCCCTAACTGATGTGAAGTTAATGAATGGTTTCCAAGGGTCGGCCACCGATGAGGTGGTCGTTTTCTGCTGTCTTCGATCTTCCACCGTGTGCGGCACAGTGAAATAAGGCTGTATGCACATTGGGTTTCTAATATAATTAATATAATGATTTAATATGAGGTTAAGGTGAGGGCACACTTATATACTGGGGTTAGGCTAGTGTAACAAAAACGGCTTGCGGTGTTTGAACTTGTGTAATTTTTATTTTGCCTTTTATAATAAAGAAATGTCAAATATTCATGCCTTTTTTTATGTACCAGGGGTTCTCAATCTTCAATTCACAGCGCAATAATAATAATAATTGTTTATTTCAGACAATGGACTATGTCTGAATTATCTAAATATGTGGTCAGTAACATAAAGCCTTATATTTACGGTTAGTAACAAAAACACTCGAAAAAAAAACTAAATAGGAAGCTCGTTATTTTTGGCCGGCGTGTAGCCTCATCCAATGCTTGTGGGCTCTTACGGCAACGCTTCTGAATGAAGGCTGTAAAGTGGGTGTATGATGTTTACAGA
>LUGF01058535.1:93592-110819 GCA_001625245.1 Calycopis cecrops | reverse complement strand
TTTTGGCCGGCGTGTAGCCTCATCCAATGCTTGTGGGGCTCTTACGGCAACGCTTCTGAATGAAGGCTGTGAAGTGGGTGTATGATGTTTACAGAGCCACTAAAAGGCAACTATCACACTGCCAGGCTTGAGGCTGGTATGCCCAAATATTTAAGAAAATGATAAACGGTACTGCATACTCTACGCACACTCCGTTAGGGAACTGACGTGAATGTGTTGTGGTTAGACAAATAAAAATGAAACTCCCTGATGTATACCCATAACTTCGAAATTACTATCGAATTAGGTAATTATTTTTGGCGTTCACTATGGCAAGATTATGGTATGTACACAACGTGCTATGTTGCTGACTGATCCAGGGCGGCCGATGGCAACCGCTGGGTTTTGTAGGTGTTCCGGTTCATCCAGGAGTCTCACACTCCAACCGGGCCTCACCCTAGGGCTGGTGGCAGAGCAGCAACAGAAAGGTACGAAGAAATGTCTTAAAATGTTATTTGAATCGCAAATGAATTAGAATATCTTAATATTGCAGAATAAGTTAACGGTCTAACAGCCACGTACCATAAGTTTCCATGACACATTGTTTTCAACTGTGACAAAACGACTGGCAGTACGGGTAGTTTGAAATAAAACAAGCAAGGCACGTACAAACTTTATTTGAAATAACACAACTACCGTCACATTCCGACGGCTGTAAACTAAATATATAAGCAAAAGAAAACAATATTTGGCTTTGCAAACGCGCACAATCAAAATATAACACCTAACCCATGTTCCAAGAATTTGTGTAAAATACATACGTGTTAGTTATAAAGAAAATGAGTATTATTATTGTGAACCTAGCCGTATATAATTACAAAAGAGAATTACACTCAGTTCTGTTTTATAATGGCATTCGAGGCACGTATCCCGCGCCCCTGGAAAAATATGTCTGTCAATAAAGTGTTTAATTGACATATACTGCCTGTTCAAAGTTTGTGTGAAAGTTTTTTTAAAGGTTACTAAATAAATCTAGAATATGTGCCACTACGGTGTAAAACATTAGTTCTATTCAATAAGCTAAGTGGCATCACCTTTTATTCAAAATATTGATGCCTAGTTTCCCAAACACAAAAAAGGTTATAATTTCTTTCTATACTGAGATGGTGTGTCAAAATGTAGGAATTTATTCCAAAAATAAAAATTTGTCTCTTTTAAATTACTTAGGGCTATTGATTATGGTATAATGAATTACAAAAATATGTGACCTATATTTTTTGATAGAATATTACAAGAGTACTGGCTGAAATAATTTTATATCACTATAAAAATATGGAGTAGCCAATAGATTTTACATAATATAATCAATAATCTGGCAACATTGGACAAGTAAATTTTAACTAATACAATTCTGATTTCTGATCCAAAAACAAGTTAAGAAAATAAAATGAATTAAACGTAATTTAAGTACTTACAATCTAACATGTTAAATTTTCTTCATCACTCGAGGCATAAAGCAAAAAGCATTTGGTCCTTCGAGACGGATTCATGAGATATTTTCTATATATCAAAATGTCAATATGACTAACTTCTTCCAACACCAAATTTAACAAAGCCCTCAAGCCAACAATAACAAAATTACATCGAATATCACAACATACAGCAAAAACTAAGCCTAAGCTTCCCTAACCACGCTAAAAATAATACTGGCACGTACAGAATTCGGCGTGCAAGTTGAAATTTGACCATAAGTTTATTTACGGGTGTCATTCGAGGTGCGGTATGAGGCGCAACGCGAAGGGTAACGCGTAACCATAGCAACTACGATGTTCCGACCTACGCGAAACTGAAGCGTTGACAATCGTATTTTGGTTCAACTTACACGACGCAATCTGTATTTTAATAATGACAATATATTCCTATCCCTCAGTCTCCGTGGCATTGCTAGATGCGGACGAAGCGGCTTTTGGCTCTAGGCCTTGGATTGATAGGGGTCTCGAATGTCAGATTCATGAAAGAAAAGGTTAAGACATGAGCGCGACTTCGGCCTCATCTATCAAGTCCACACTATGCTGTTCAGTCTTCACCGACCATCTCCTAGCTACAATACTCCTAGAAACTGCCAAAGGTGGCCGAGATTAACAGATAAATCTCTAATGCTAGATTTACACGACATTGTGCACTTAGGAACGGTTTCACAGAATCCTATTAAAGTCCCGGTTAGCCTATTGGAAACATAAATGACTGATAAACTACACGTTTCAGTTTCACGGTTCCGGCTAGAAGTAACTCATTAAGGGTTTAAGTGGTAGTCCTTAGTTAGGTGTCGAATAGCGAAACCGACCTTATTATACAGTGTCTTTTTCTGTGACAGGTAAAATTCACGTAGTGAGAAAAATTCTAAATCTATGGGTAAAATTTCGTGTGTGACATCGCAATTAGGTCCAGTTTCACTGGTTCTTATTAAGGATAGCTTATTTAGAACATATCAATATTCTGTTAAACCGCACCGGTTATAACACTTTATTGTACGGCCATAGTGTAAAACTAGCATAGCAATGAGAATTAGGTGAACCATCTTAGCTAGGAGATCAACATTCCTGTTTATCCGAATTAATTACCACTACGAAAACCTGTACAACTCAGAGGCGTGGCTAGACGTAGGCGAACGCTCACGGCCTCGGTCTAGACGAAGACCAGCGAGAGCCTCAAAAGCAAATGCCCTTAAAATATCCCTTAAATTAAAGGAACACGTTCTTGTCCGCCCTCAAGGAAACCTAAATGATCCCTCCGTTGCCCAATAATAACGATATTGGCATGGTGAGATGGCATAAATGAGATAATGATCGATTCCTGCCATTGGCACTACAGAACTCTTGGCGATCGGATCCAACTCGCGCTTGGCCAAAAGTTCTAGCATCGGCTTTAGATCGTCCGTGGCTGGCGTTCCTACTATCAAAATCTATCAACATTTGATTGAAATCGCCGATCGCGTTCGCGCTAATCTAGATGCATCCACACCACGCCTCTGATAAAAATTGCCTACTTTTATAATTTACAGACCAATGTTCTAAAAAAATGAGGCTTACAAACTACATTGTAAATTTATATTTAGTCAATGATATTTTAACACCCCCGACGCAAGTAGAGATGTTGTACGTTTCATGGCATTGACTGTGTGTCTGTAGCATCGTAGTTTCAAACTGGTGGACCTATTTCAAAGCAGTGTTTTATATTCTAAAGCCAGTTTCCTGTTTGTTAAAAATTGCTCCAGATATTTAGAGTATCAGCTCTTCTTAATACGCAGGGGGTCTTAAAAGTGATTAATTTAAATAGGTATTATATTTTATTGAGTGTCTTGTAAGTCTGCGTCCGTAGGCAGGCGACCTACTTAGTACCTAAAGCCTAGACTTGTATCCTAGTTACTTGCTGGCCACACCTGGCTATTAAGCCTGGCCTCGGGTCACATTCTTGTATTTTGATATAACGACGGCTAGATGAGGCAGGATAGTGCACAACATGCGCAGACGCAAGTGCTCTATTGCCTTATTCTCCTAATCCGATGGAGCGGCAACGCGGCACGACCGGAGAGAAATCAGGTCCAGGACCGAATGGTTAACGTGTTCACTGGCACGGGGTATAACACCGACACCTTTCTGTCTCCGGGCGACTTTTAATTTATTGAAAATTCCAAATAACATTGTGTCTATTCCGGGACCTCACCGTTCCTCCGCTTCCGGTATCTTTGATTCTCGTATTTGTAGCTCTAATCAATGTTCCTTATACTGAGGTACTAGATGACATGCCAGCCTCTAGGGTCAAGCGTACGCACTAAGCCACCTCCAGACGTAGCCTCAATTACAAAAGACACTCCACATACTTTTAAGCAATCGTTGCTGAGCTTATGCATGGCAGTGCAAAGTTATATAAATTATTTTCTAAAATAAATATACACATTTTAATAACTTAAAGAGTTACTTTTTACAATACAAAAATTGGCTTTACGGGAAGTTCAATTTTTTTACGATTATTGAACTTTTTGATAGTGTTTTTTGGAGAGTCAAGATAAAAACAAAACCCGACAGCAATATTTTTCAAGTGTATATACAGGATTACTTTTAAAACACCAGCAAGCTGTTAGATATAGGTGGCTAGCACCTTTTACAACATTTGTACTACGACTCAACATAGCTCAATAAATTAATTTCAATGTTTTTTTTTGTTTTTAATGTATTACTGTGGTGAAATTTAAAGGTCTACGTTTCATTCGTAATCGAAACTCCACGAGAGGTTTGCGCTTATGGCCGCGGCCGAATGCATCTCGGGTTTGTTGACCTTCCATAGTTACGCGCGCGCTTATAACGTTCTGGTGTAAAATTTAATTTATATTTGTTTTTGTACAAAAAAAAGTAATAGCGAATTATGAAAGTCGTAAAACAATTGTAAAAGATGTTGGCTATCTCAAAGCTTGCTGAAGTTTTAAAAATAACCCTGTATATGTAGATATGTCGTATGATGCGTCCTTAGACTCGGTAGATAATGCGAGTGACGGGCATATATAGAGCTACGTATATATATGACCAGTCGGGTTTTAAGTTTTTCAATTTAAAGTGAGGCTATTTACAAGGCGTCAAGGCCTTTCTCGATATAACAGAAATATCAGTCTTGTAATATTAATTTCAAGTTAATAAAACTCAGTCAGCTTAGGTATTGATATGGACATTGAAGATAACTTCATGGTCCATGTTTGGACGGACAATATTGAGCGAGATCTGACGACAGTCAAGTTAACCAACCCCGTTCGAGTTAAGAATGCAGTGACGTATCATAGTCAGTCGGTCCACAATTCCTTCTAGTTTTCTAGTTATTTTCTATAGTTTTTTTCACTTAAACAATATATAAATAATAAATATGATAAAAAAAAATTGAGGGATGAAAAATTCTTGTTTACAACAACTCAATAATCTTTGGCCCACACACCATGAAGCCGTTATATTCTTTTATTGGTTCACAAAAATATTGTGTTGACACAATATTTTAGTCAATTACACTTCAAAACATTACTAATTTTAGTACAGTTGTAAACTTTAGTTGTGCAGATGCTATTCAATTATATATTTTCTTTATTAATTTTACACTTTTTTGTCAATAGTGATTTAAAAAGGAGTTTATTATGGATATATTTGTTTATGTATAACTACATATAAAAAAATATGTTTTGAATCTTATTTAAAGGGGAGGTCCAAATTGTATATAATATATACTGTGAACCGACTGCATTAGATATACATTCTTGACAACAGTAACATCTCTGAATTCTTAACTCTATCAGTGTGATAACGATAGCAGACAGAAAAGCAATTAATTTACTTAAATGTCATTAATAAATGATAATTATTTATTATCTATTGTGTAAAAATACCCAATAAGCGATGATCATTTTATTAACCAATAATTGTTTGTTACAATGATCATTCTATTAAATGAAAAAATGGCTAGAACGCCTAAGCTTCTAGACCAGTGGTCCCCAATTGGTTTGTTCTACGTACCACTTAAAGGTAACTTGTGTACCCCTTAAATATAAATAATGGCTCAAAAAAAATCAAATCAACTGATATCAAGTTGATTTTTATAGTAATTATCACTATCAAAATTCCATACAGTTCTATTCTAGAGACTGGATTTTTGTCCAGATTTTTTTGCTAAAATAAAACTGGTCTCCTTTTCGTCAGCTTCATTGTCAAGTTCTGATGATGGGTGATACTGATGTACCACTAAATGGGTAATATTGTTCTAGACTAAACTAACGCACCCTGCCCAAATGGCAGGATATTAGGATAAGAAGTTATCAATCGCAGTAGTGAGCTTATGAAATTAATGTTTCACGTCTTAAGTCACATTGGGATATTAAGAATATGGCCCCGTCAATATATAAAGACAATACAAAAGCCACTGCTTAAATAATTGCCTAACTTACATAAAATATCACAAGCTTAGCGACTAGATTCAAGCGAGATTCGTCCTTGGTGACATTACCATATAGTGGTCTATCGGTGTGGGTGGTACGATAGGAGACATCGGCATATATTCACTCTCAATCTGACTCTCCTTTAACCGCACCTTAGTGATATCTCCGTGCAAGATCAGCTGCACAATCCCTTGGGGGAGGGCCATCGAGACAGGGTTCTCCAGGGACAAATCGGTCACAAATTCATCAAATTCATCATTCTCGTCCAAACATTCCACGGATTTGGAGCACCGATTCGTTGTGACATGTTGTGTCTCGTCCAGGAACTCGCAGCTCTTCGTCTCGCCTTTGTTAAGGTTGTTGGTTATCTTGAGGTTCTTCATCTTGCGGCTGACCCGGAAACTCTTGAATATGTCCTTGGTCGGTGTGAAGTCGAATCTCTTCTTTTTCGGTTCCACGTCTTTTTCTTTAGGACTCTCTGATTTAGACGCTGTCACCAGACGAGAGTCGCTTTTCAGTCTCTTTCTGGAAAGTCATCTTTATGAGTTATGACAATCAAAAATAACAAAATAATAATAATTGTAAGTTTATTTAAATATTGTACTTCTTATATATAAAAATCTCTTGTTTATATCCGATCGGGATATCGATTTACTTTTAGATGTCAAATTCTAAAATCGTTAAGTTCGATTTTATTT
The DNA here is from genome assembly GCA_001625245.1 of Calycopis cecrops. Lineage (NCBI taxonomy): Eukaryota > Metazoa > Arthropoda > Insecta > Lepidoptera > Lycaenidae > Calycopis > Calycopis cecrops. The sequence continues at coordinate 104,174 of LUGF01058535.1, read as the reverse complement.
CCTGTGTCAACAGATTCTAAATTTTAAAACAATGAAATTTCGTTCGCCTGTGGATTAATGACACACGGGATTGTGACATAGGCGAGCTGTCGCGCGTCACGCCCGCGCTGCACTCGCACGCGTCCGCCGCGCACGCTCTGTCCCACGAGCCTGTGGACTGATAACACACGAAACTGTCGCCACACACCTGAACACGCTGAAGGGCTGCCTGCGCGTCTTGCTGCAGCGGTGCAGCGACACGAGCGAGCTGTGGCGCGTCACGCCCGCGCCGCACTCACACGCGTCCGCGCACGCTCCCTCCCACTCGTCCGGCTTCGCGCTGCAACATGTATCGACCATATTGATACATTCACTTATACAGGGTTATTTTATAAAACACTAGCCAGCTCTCAGAGATAGGTAGCTAGCATCGTTTACAACAAGATTTGTTCTATAACTTTTGACATAACCAATAATAAATTAATTTTAAATAATTTTAAGTTTTTAATGTACTGTGGAGACATTTGTAATTCGCGCATGTGGACAGCGGGTAACCCCCCCGGAACCCCTCGCTTCCCACTGCCGCACGCGTCTCAGGTTGTTGACCTTATCTTGCGTAGGTACGCGATGCACTTATAACGTTCGGAAAAAGTTAAATTATTTATTTTTATATGAAAAGTCGTAGAACAAATGTCGTTAAAGATGCTAGCTATCTATATCTGAGTTTGCTGGTGTTTTAAAAATACCCTTACTTTGTTAGCGATCGGTTTTAGCAATAGGGAGCCTTACTGGCCTTTTAGTTGACATTTGCTGTCACGCCCGAGAAGGTATCTTTCGTTCACGTTATGCCGCCGTAAATTCACAGTCATGCCGTAGCGTTTCGTACGGTTTGTATGTTTTCGAAGACCAGTGGCGTAACTACAGGGTGGCAAGTCGGCAGAATACCACGGGCCCCTAACTGGAAGGGACCCTCGGTCAGAGGAGAATCCCAATAAAAAAAAAGCTTCTTTAAGTTAATTTGGGGGGGCCATCCGATGAATTTATCACAGGCTTCGAGTGATATAGTTACGCCACTGTCGAAGACCTTTGAAACTCGGGCAATTATTTAGGTGAAACCAACAACATTACATAAAAATCACTCACGCGCACGCGGGGTGGCGGGGCGGTAGCGGCGGTGGGCGCACGCGGCGCATGGTTGCGTACACGCAGTCCGCCACGCTTTCGTACATGGGCTCGGTCCAGCCCGCCAGGAGCTCTCTCCCTCGCTCCTTCTCCCCTTCTCCCTCCCCCCGGCCCGCGTCCTCTGATATCTCCTCGTATACTCCCGACGCCACGGAGATTAGGGACCGTCGCTCCGCGCTGGAACATGGATTGTATCGTTAGCATCATTCGGTGAACGACCGAGCTATTATGGGCGTCGGTAGTCATAAATAGGCTCCGATTACTTATTTGTCCCCTTACATTTGGTTGCATGGAGCGTGACACTAGCTCATTACACTCACTTATCTCTTACAAAATGGTGGTTTAATTTTTTTGAACACAAAAGAAATTGAACTAGAAGTGTTACCTGTCGTCGGTGTTGGCGAGAGAGGCGAGCGACGCGAGGTGCAGGCGGCGATCTGGCGGCGCGCCGCAGCGAGACAGCCGCCCGCTGGCCGCGGCCTGCGCGACACACATTTTGTTTTTTTTTTTATTTTTCACAAAATCCATTGACTAAAGTACCTAATTAAGTCGTTATAAGAAGACAAACAAAAATCCAATTTTATATTTTATACGTAAGGCGCAGATTAGAAAGTACAGAGTACTTACAAAACGTACACTTTTATTTAATTGTTTTATAATTTAAGCTATATTTACTTAATATCTATTAACTAAACAGGTTAATATAATAGTAAAAGTGCACGATTGGAGACTTATTATTTATATTGTAATTTTGTATTTTTATATATCTTCATTATATATAAAAATATATTACGACTATATTGTATTTTATAACAATCGTTATAAATGAAAAACTAATTTCCTAGAAGAGCGTGATGCAACTTATCTATTTTGGAATTTCGGCATACTATTTTTATAAAAACACCTATACATTTCAAACACATTATAATCATAAAAATATGTATGATTCCTAATTAGATAATAAATAATTTATTCATATAACAGTAGATATCATAACATCTTCGTCCTAATTAAAAACTTTGTTATAATAATTTAAAAACTTTATATTATGTATTTTCGGTCGGGACTAAGGGTTGACCTCAAATAATACTCTCACCGCGCGCTGTCCGCCCTTTATCTCGAAACAATTAAAAAACAATTAAGCAGTTCGTCATATGAAAAAATGTTTTAAACACAAGTAGTAGAGAATTTAATGTTCTATAATATTGTTATTAAATACAAATAGCGTAAAACCCATACGAAACGAGATAATAAAAAAAATCATTACTTTTGACCTCTGACTTTTAAAGTTGCAAAAATTTATCAAGTAAGTATTTTGAGACAAGGTTTGGGATGTCAAAATACAAGTTTACACGAGTTTATTATTCTCTAATTTCAACATTCTCCTAGGGACTCGAAAACACCTAAAGGTAACAGTTTTTAAACGGTATGAGGTATCATGTTACAGTATTATTTTTGTAACCCGTAACCTTTCTGTTTGTACCGATCGAAATTGTTTTAACGGCTTTCTATGCAAGTATATGTGTACACAGTACACACACAACCACAGACAGGAACGCGCGCGATTGGCACAGCATGGCTCTGCCAATATGGAACTTATTGCACACAAAACACTAAAGACACTTAAAAAAAGGTTTACGTAAAAACAGTTTTAATGGGTTACACTTACAAATCTGTTACACATATAAAGAAAACAATGTTTAAAAAAACTCTAATCGGAGTCCTGAGAAGAAAAGTCCCTCCTTTATTCTTACTAATTACTAAAAATGTAAAAAAAGGTCTAATATAGTCCTGAGAAGAAAAGTCCCTCCTTTATTCTTACTAATTACTAAAAATGTAAAAAAAGTCTAATGTAGTCCGGAGAAGAAAAGTCCCTCCTTTATTCTTACTAATTACTAAAAATTTAAAAAAAGTCTAATGTAGTCCTGAGAAGAAAAGTCCCTCCTTTATTCTTACTAATTACTAAAAATGTAAAAAAAGTCTAATGTAGTCCTGAGAAGAAAAGTCCCTCCTTTATTCTTACTAATTACTAAAAATGTAAAAAAAAGTCTAATGTATGTCGCCAGTGATGACATACGTCACCGAGAATTGGACGCTTAATGTGAGCCTCTTAAACCCATGGAAAGAGCTAAGTGTTTCCCTACGAGATACTGTCCGCAATTCGGAGATCCGCTAGAGAACCAGGGTAGTCGCCATAGCGCTAAGATTCAGTAAGCTGTAGTAGCAATCAGCTGGCTACATGGCTCGACAACCGATAACCGCTGGGTAAAAAAGGTTCTCGAGTGGCGGCCTCATACCAGAAGACGGGGCGTAGGAAGGTATTTAACCCGGTGGAATGACCTGAGTAAAGTGGCAGGAAGCCGCTGGACGCAAGAGGCTCGTGAACAATACCTATGGAGCTCTATGGGGGAGGCCTTCGACCTGTAATGGACGTCCACCGGTTGATGATGATAATTAAGCGCGACAGAGCACACACACAACAACTCGGATAAGGATCGTAACCGTGTCGCCTTTTACGGCATATCCGCACCGCCTGCACGTCAGCTTATCTACGGCGTTGTCGAAATGTAAGGCACGGACGAGGGGACGTTAGGTCCGGTACGGAGTAACGTAAGCGCGGGGACGAGCAGTAACCGCGTTGATCGTGGTTCGGAGCTTGTTCCAAGGCGAGGCGTTTACGTTACTATTCCCATTAGTGTGCGTTGCAGTATGGAGCTTCATACAAAGAATACGGAACGGCTCGAGATGATACGATTACGATCCCTTTCCGAGTTGATATATGTGCGGTGACCATTAATCGCCTCGGGAGTATTTTGTGGCAGATCCAAAAATGGTTGCAACTGACCTTGTACATGACGAGCTCGGTGTCGTCCAGAGATATCTCCGAGGGTCCGCTGTACCACCGGCTGTGTATCAGGTCGCCTGGAACAACGGGTTTAGATAAAGCGAGTTACAGTACAGTTTATAGTTATACATAAATACCAGTACAGTTCATAGTTATAGATAAATTAGTTCCAGTACAGTTTATAGTTAAACATTAATATCAGTACAGTTCATAATTATAGATAAATTAATTCCAGTACAGTTTATAGTTCCACATTAGTTCCAGTACAGTTAACAGTTATACGCATGCAGTTTGCAGGGGCGACGAACAGATATCTCCGATGTAACCTGCGACCCCAGGCGCAAAATTCTCCGCTTATGTGAGCCCTGTACCACTACGCGCCAGCCTGGTCGTCGAAATGAAAGCATTTACAAAAAAAAATAACTTAACTAAAACTTTACTCTTCTATAAACGTAATAAAAAATATTAAATATAATTAAATATTAAATAAAATAGAAAAATAGATGAAGTTCTAGAAAATGTTTTTTCGAAAATATTAATTAAAAAGTTATTGTAATTGGCATTCACACATTGATATATTTTGCAATAAAATTGAACATATTTTACATGTTTTATCTATATTTCATATTGCTAAGTTGTATAGTGATAGCGGAGAATTTGAAAGACATACCCTTTCAGGGCTACTATATTATTTTTTTTCCCAGGTCCATCTGCGATCAGTCAATCAGTTTTGCAAGAGGTAGTGCCACACTGCATGCTTGCATGCAGTCGAATAGGGTCGGCACGACCGGGGAGGTACCTCTCGCTTACACGAGACTGGCGTAAAGTGACAGCTGTGCTGTCGCGTTTCGTGCGGTGTGTAAGTAACCGGTGGCCCATGGAGGTGGGAGGAGAAAGGAGGGCAACGCATCTGTATAGCCTCTATGCGGATGTTTGTGGGCGTCGGTAGTCATGAAAATGGCTCCGGCTGCTCGTTTGCCCTCCTATATCATAAAAAAAAAAAAAAGTCCATCTTAACTATAAGCAGATTAGTTGCAAGAATGCTGTGTAGGTAAAGTGTGCCTTCAACGAGAAATCTACTCTCAATGTAGATGTAGTTCTTGTCTATTTTGTAGTTCCAATAATTATAATATAAGTTTATATTTCTTGTTTTGCCTGGTCTTAAAGGTGATAAAGAATTTGCATAAGGTCTGTTTATGGGCGTCTGCAATCAAAGCTCCTACCATTACCCCCTTCAGACCAAAAAGAAGATTATATATTTCTGTTGTCTAGTACCCGTAACACAAGTTCTTACGGTACTTACCACGGGGTTAAACTAGCATAGTGTATAAAAGTCCACAGATATTATTATTAGAACATTTAATAAACATACTGTCACTTTTACTAGTGCTGAGGTCACTGTCACTCCGGCTCAACTTCTTCTGACCACCTGTGACGCTCAGCGCCTGCTTCACAGCATTCACGAGCCCTGCGGCTGATGGTGTGGACAACTTTATCTCACCGCCACCGTTAAAACCGCTGAAATTAAAAATATACATTCTAATTAAATAACAAACTTTTTTCAACAGTTTCTACGTTTTATTAATTTATATTACATTAAATACAGCCGGTATCGTAAATAATAATTAACTATAACTAAACATAAAAATACCTTATAATTTTCCAATTGAACGTTAGCTGAATAAGTCTATGCGAAGAAGGTGCTTTTGTAGTGATTTGTCGCCCTTGTTCAAATTATTATTGGCTACCACATAGGAGGTAGAGCCACGCTGCATTGCAGCCACATTGAGCAGGGAGGTACCTCTCGCTTACACGATACTGGCTCTGCTATCGCGTTTCGTGCAATTTGTAGGTACCCCATAGTGGCCCATGAAGGATGAAGAGAAAGGAGAGCAATGCAACTGTATAACCTCTATAAAAATGTCTATGAGCATCGGTAGGCATAAAGATTTTCGTTTGTTTTTATATATTATAAAAATAGAATAGCAACTGCTAATGACAGGAGGAAGGAGGGCGGATTCGTAGCAATCTAAAGGACCTATCTATGTGACATTATTACTCAAACTGATACAAAATCCAGGACCCCCAGTTAGAATTAGATGGTAACAACTCTGGTTAATTGTATATTATTTTCATACATAAAAATATTTAGGATATTAACTTAGATTATGATCTTTATTTATTTTCCTAAATAAAGCATGAGCTATGAAAATGTTACATTAAAAGAAATAATGTAGTTAAGTTTCTAAATAAAAACACACATATTAAATTAGAACAATGCATGCACGATTAAATGAAAGAATGAAATGAACTTGTTAAATATTTTCAGTGCATATTATATAGCGTGATATTAGCATGAAGGTGGTAAGGACAGCTTCAGATACTGATGATTCTAGAATAACATTCGATATTCAAAGTATAATAATATATAAATGCTGGTGAGAAATATATTATTATTATTAATTATTTATTAAAAACAGATGTTCAGGCTACTTTCTTTGCCTCATCCCTTCACCTTTACCCTTCACACTCTCACTCTTTTAGGCAATATAGTCCAACTGACTCTTATATTTAAAATATATAATTATTACATCAAGAACTAAAATATTTTTTTTATACTTTATATTACAATGCTTCGTGCAAGAGGAATCTCTCATAGCATTTGTTAAATGCTACGAAAGAAATAATTGTTTTTTCGGAAATTAATGCTTCGCCATTTGAGTGCAGATAATGTAAAATGCAGATAAAAAAAAAATAATAATGGAATGTATATTTACTAAAGGGCCAATTTTATTTTTAAATTATTACTTGTTATTTTGGGGGTTGAACCCAATAATAATTAATTTAAAAAAGCATAAACAGAAGCAAAGAGAATTCTTATTATCCTATATAGTATAAACTAAACAATTTATATATTATTTAAAGGCATAAAGAGTACTGCATGAGGTGGCCACTTTCATATATTATACAAAGTGCACGTGGTGGGTCACCCTCATATTTACAAAGTGCATAACAAAAACTGCAAATTGCAATTGTATGAAGTAGGTCACCCTCATATTTACAAAGTGCATAACAAAAACTGCAAATTGCAATTGTATGAAGTAGGTCACCATCGTATTTACAAAGTGCATAACAAAAACTGCAGTCTGCAAGTTCATGAGGTGTGTCGCCTTCATAATTACAAAATGCATAAAAAAACTGCAAACTTTAAAGGTAAAACTATAAACAAACCTATCTATACAAATAACACAGCATTTATTTCTGTTGCCATTCTCTCTTGACTGTACAGCGTCTGATATATACTGCCAATGTATAGTTGTATTGACGTTCTGGGATAGTATAAGTCCATTAGATGTCAATGTTAGCTTGCAATCGGATGTCAGTTCACATCTATGGGACAGGTCGGTGGGTACAATTGTTACTGCGTATGAGTCCTTAAGCAATGTCTCTGTACCTGTAAAGATGGGATGAGGATGCATGATGCACGACATAACACAAAAAGCAACATTAAAAGTTCTGCAATGTTAATCAAATTAGGATTAGTTTGAGTAAGAGCAGACCATTGACGTTTACATATTATTGAAAGAGGACTTTTTTTAAAGGAATTTTAAAAGATCCTGTATGTTATCAATAATGCTACATCATTTATGAAAATGACAAGGCTCTCAAGGGCCAGCACATAGACAACAATAGCTGAAGTTCTTAAGTCATTGTAGTTGGCCTATGCCTTTTGTTAAACATGATTACTCTATAACATCTTTGTATATTTGTATTTGTATAATACGATATATTTGTGTAAATGGAAGGTTAAGGTTGTTTTGAGTGGTTTTTTAAGTATATTCCTAAAAATGGATGGTAAGTGACTTTTTATTCAGATGTAGCAAACCTTTTATAAGTTAATTGTTAAACAATGAGAACCTATAATATTGAAGTGAGTTATAGTATACTGATCTGATCTGATATATAGCTGATCAATTAAAAGAATATAATTTTTTTTTTATTAAGTTAGTACCTACTTGCCTACCTATTTATATCGAGATTAAAAAAATTCATTATGTGCCTGGGCGGAATTTGTTCATAACTTTTTAACATAACGTGTGTCTTGCAATAGCTGTATAATTTTTTTGGCAAACGATAAATCAAAGCTATTTTCATGGTTATCAATCCCTTTAGACATCAGCATAGAGTTTATACAGATGCATTGCCCCCTTTCTCCTCCCACCTTCATGAGCCACCGGCTACTTAAACACGGCACGAAACACAACATCACTGCTGTCACTTTATGCCGGTGTCGTGTAAGCGAGAGGTACCTCCCCCGTCGTGCCGGTTCAATTTGGCTGCATGCAAGCATGCAGTGTGGCAATGCCTCTTGCTAAATTATAATATAAATATATCATACCCTATTGATAAAGTAACTGTATGAAAATAGCTCTGGAGACAATATATTTAAGACTAATAAACAAGTCTTGCCCGGACATACAATGGTACTATTTTTTCTCGATATAAGTACTAACTTTTAGAAAACATTTTACACTGTTACTCAATCGGTCAGTATTTTTGCAATTTTTATTCACTATTTTCCTATTTTGTTCGGGGTACAAACTGACACAATGACCAATTGACCATATTATTTTATATCATGTCTAAAACAATAATCTAAAATAAATATTTCAAAGCCTTTACTTTATTCCACTCCATTTTGATTTACATAAGTATTTGAAGTCTAGAGTGACCCCATGCATCTAATAATATGATTTTCTTTATGCGATTAATTATAAATATAAGTTAATTATATTATTAAAAATAAAGTTATTATTAATACGGCTCCTAAAAGGATGACAATCCCTATTTTTTTCTATTTCATAGAATATTCAGAAACAAAGCATACATAAAAAATTGGCTTGATATACATGAAAAATTATGAGGGTTATGTTCAGGGTTGAACGTTTTAAAATGTAGTTTGACAAAGATAATAAGAAATAAACAATTTAAAAAATGACAGGACTCCCGTGTCATACGCCACACGTTATAGAAATGTATGACACGGCTGCCTTGTCATCCGCACTTTTCATCACGGTGAATATGCAGATATGTAACCTTTTCTGCATTTCTCCCTCCAATTAGCCAGCGGCAACAAACAAACTGTAGAAAATATGACAGCATGGCTGTTATTTCACAGCAGTACTATGTGTATGAGAGGTACCTCCCGGTTGTGCCTTTTACTTGTACTTAATTTGAATTATATGCAGCATAGCAGTACTTCTCACTAAATGTATTATGATAATATGCAAAACAGATGACAAAATCTGAATGTGAAACTTCCAAGTACCATTTCCAATAAGAATTGATGAAGACATGTTTTATCCTGACATCTATGGATAAATTAAGATTTTGGGATAAATGCTATTAAGTATGAACAAATATAAGAATAAACATTCATTTAAGGATTTTCATATTTTGAGTTGGATCTATAAGGGATGATGATAATGTAACATAATCTGTATTTCAGTATCATAAAAAACCAAAAATGTAAAAATTAAGTGATAACATGTATTCTTACCAAGAAATGACAATACACTCTATCAAAGTGATGATTATGTTTAATAACACAATAAATGGTATGTAAAACACATGAATGTAACTTTTGTATAGATTTCACATTGAATATAATGACATCATATATACAATGCATATAGGCCATGGACATAGCAAATGTTCTCAGGCCTTGTTTGTACACAAATACTTGCAATTCTAATTATTATTCCAAAAAAACAAATATGTATTACTTATTGATGTGAAATATTAACATTTATATTCGAAATATTTAAATAAATCTGAGGTAGGACAATTTTGATTAAAGGGTGATACTACAAGGAAAATGTTTTAAATTGCACAGCAGTCCCTAGAAAGGGATCATATTCAGAAAAATAAAATAATTGCATATTCTTTTGATACATAGTTACAGTTACATCAATAAAAGAAAAAGAATCAAGAACCTTTAGTTTTTACCAACACGTCATGTGAAGGTCACAAGTCAATCGAAATATAAATTGGAGGTAGGTGCAAACTTACCAAGTAATTTTTCCCCATTCAATAATGTTCTAATTTTCTCCATCCACAAATTAGCTTCTTGTACACTTTGCGCGGCTAATAAAATGCGCGGTTTAATTGGCTCGTCGGTTGAAAACACGGCAAAAGCATACGGCCGCGAACGAGACTTAGCCCGCTTAACAACACACCCAGATTCTAGGTCAATAGATCCTGCGGGAGCACCTGCCTCGCTGCAATATACTGCTAATGATCCACCGCCCACATACATCGGGCTTGGCCTCAAAATACACCATTGTCTCTTCCATGTCTGCCAATTATAAATAATTCAACAATGTATTGTCGTCCGCGAACCATACGTAAATCTATTTAAATAATGTTAAAAAACTCACCTTAAAAGGATTCAAACCTAAATTTGATTTGAATGGATACTTAACTTCAAGATAACCAGACATTTTAGTATACTTCTAAATAAATAACATGTCTCGCCTTAAATTATAGTAAAATTTATAATACTGGGTATATCGC
>LUGF01058535.1:13357-24246 GCA_001625245.1 Calycopis cecrops | reverse complement strand
GGTATAGGCAGTTCGGCTAGAGTTTACTCGCCAGTGACGTCATCTGAGTTTCAACCGATCACAAAACGTTTTTGACGTTGACAAATAATTGCTAATTTATTTCGCCAATTTTACAATTGTAACAAGTTTATTTTTGCCTATGGCTGAATTAAAAAAAAAAAGAAGAAGACGCGTTCAAATGTCAATCTGTGACATGTCTTTTTTAGCGTCTTGTCCTCGAACATGGCGGGCGATGTCTTCTTGTATTTTTGGAAGCTAATAATAGTTCACTAATGGAGTGACTTATTTAATTTAAATATATATTATTATTAATAATAAAATGGCCATATATTAAAAAGGAGGTTATCACTCCTTCTTATCTTGGGATTTAACTCCATACTTCAAAAAAACTAAAAATATACATGGTTATATATATTTAAATCCATACAATTCTACTCAGCGGTGAATGGACACTGGGCTGGTCTCCGCTTATAACCCAATACCTAGAAAAGGGGTTTTACAATAAATTAACTAACGTATCCACAATATACTTGATCCAGTGGGTATCAGAATTCTTCAACCGGTTCGTGGGTCTGCAATTGTCACACCAAGCAGCTGAGTCAAAATTCATTTTGTTTATTAATATTAGTACTTAATGATAATTCATATGCATCCCAGGCTGTTAATTCTTAATAGTCTTGTGAGTGAATTCCCAGATATAATTATTTGAAAACCAAACAGATATCCACACCCTAGAGATTATTCTTTGTTATTGTGATATGATTAATAGTAAAGTTAATATATATTTAAATTTGTAATTAAGTTGTGAACAACTATAAGGAGTATAATTCAACATAATATATGGTCATACTAATATCGGGTTTTATTTACCTATCTAATTAACTTCTACTAAAAACTTTTAACTTTAAATAAAAAAACTTATTACCTAATAATTAACTTATAAAAACCTTATTAACTTATATAATGTAACTTTCACCGTTACACAATGAATATGCATTTCTTTATATAAAATAGACTTGTATACCGTTTATTATTAACTTATTTAATATGATGACTATAATTCGTAAAACGTAGTAAAATCGCCTTCACTATTTCTATATATTTTAGAATGGTGACGGTGTTACATCCCTATCTCGGGGAGCTTGTTAAGCCGTAGATCGTTGCTTATGTCTGTCCATTTATGTATACAATATCAAATAAATAATTAAAATAACTGGATCTGGTCACATGGCTCGCAAAACTAAAAAGCGCAGGCACCCCGAGAAGCGCAGCGTTGGGCGGCCTAACACCCGGTGAACTGACGACTGGTTGGTCAAGGTCGCGGAAATCCGATGGATGCAAGCAGTTTGTGACCTAGGTCCAGCAGCTGACGTCTTCTGGCCGCTAATGATGGTGATGACACACACACACGCACCTGGTGGTCCATGCACGCGAGCAGCGCGTACGCAGTGGCCGCGATGTTGTTGGAGTCGTAGGCGTAGGGCAGGCGCGGCAGCAGGAACGGCTTCTGGTTCTCCATCTTGTACGGCGGCTGCGGGACCGGCTCGCGGCCCCAGTACACCAGCCCGCCTGGACACACCACATATTTAAAACGAGACACGACACGGGAACGGGATTACACCCGGATCTATATAATTTGCAATTCAAGTGCCTACACAATTAATAATAATGTCGTCCTAGCCGGTTGCGGCTACGGCGGCCGTCTATATAGACGAGCCATCTGCGCAGGACATATTATAGTGCACAAGTCACAGTTACACACACACAGCTGTTACATATGTTAAAGACTAGATGACAGAGCGTCTGAATATTACTGATAGAACTATACTTAAATCATTTATCATATAGGCGGAGTGTACCTTCAGATCTCTGTCTTCTCTTGAGCAGTCTGTACGCGTGCTCAGCGGAGGGCGCCTTGGCGGCGATGAGCGCGTAGGCGCCGAGCGCGAGCGCGTACGGCTCGCCGAACTCTAGCAGCAGCTGCAGGTGCCGCTCCAGCCAGCCCACGCCGCGCGTTTGCGCGTGCGCCACGCGCGCGCTCAGGCCCTGAAGACACCGAGGTGTGAGGGGACTGGGTGGAGCATCTGCGTGTGCGTGCAACACGCAGCGTACGTGCGGCACGCAGGCAGAGTCAACGGTTTTTTTTATTAAGGAGACTACTGACGCCCAAAGCATATGCGTATGGCTTCTATGCTCCTTCCCTCTGGGTCACCGGCTTCTTACACAACGCGCGAAGCGCGACAGCACTGCTGTTACTTTACGCCGGTATCGTGTAAGAGAGAGGTATCTTTTCGGTCATGAAGGCTCAATTCAGCTGCATATCTACGTGCTGTCGTACTCCTTGAGTTGCTAGAGTTGCTTGAGAAGCGTGATAAATGATACACCATTGATATAAGAACGCTGATGATGTTTATTGAAAACAGACTAACTAAATAATACAGTTTATATCAGCGTCGCTGACGCCGCACAATGTACGGTCAAACCGTACAGCTAGTACCTAAGCTATGCAGCAAAATAGCAAACAAAATAAAATATCAAATATAAAGCTCAAACGCTTCGCGTCATGAGTTATACAGTGAAGGTACACTACGTCTTGTGTGTTGAGTAAACTCACCTCTCTATCGCCGATGTCCTTGAGGTTCTTGACAGACTCCAGAGTTATGATCACCTGCGCAGTCAGCGTGATGTTCCGCTGAAGTATTATCGACTTGTTCACCTGATAACAATAAAATACAATATCGTGAATTCGTGACAGTTCAACACAAAACAAATACTTGTAAATCTCTATTCTTAACTACGACTACGTGTCTTTAGTTGCATATGTTATGTATAAAATTCTTGTCAGTGTTAGTTACCATACTCCTTGGAAACGGCTAGACCGATTTTCATGAAATGTTGTATGCGTTTCAAGTAGGTCTGAGAATGGACCAACACCTATTTTTCCTCTCGATATTTCCACGGGATCGAAACTTATGCGGGTGAAACCGCGGGGCGCAGCTTGTAATCTTGTAATCTGTTATTTCAGATAACATAATGGAAGTATTTCCTGCTCTTTTGTTCTTAACTCAAAAAGTTGCTGTCGCACTTAACGGCATTTTATAGATTTTTTATGATTTGGCTACATTGCAGTCAAATTGGGCTAACAACTAAAACTAACTAGCTCTCTCTCTCTCTCTCTCACTCAAACTCGCTCAGGCGATACCACTTTAAAAGTGATTTCTGTTTGTGCCATTGTGAGATGAAGTGAATGAAAGCAACGTATATGCACATGCGGATGTCAACTGGCGTCAATAGTCATATTACGATTCCTCATTTGCCCCCAAATACTATAAAAAAACAACATGCAGTAGTAGAGGCTGAAGATAAAAGTGAAAACATAAAACTATCAAATGAACTCATAATATTTTTCCCTTTCCTAATGCCTCAAAATTAGTTTAGATATATGTATGTGAGTTCGTATGTGTGCGTGCGTGAGTGCGTGCGTGTATCTCACCTCCTGTCCGTGCAGCTGCTGCGCCGCCTCGCGGTACAGCTTGCTGTCCATGGGCACCCGGATGGTGCTGTTGTCGTTGCGGTCCGGCAGCCACGTCACCTCGTAGAAGGCGCCCTCTGGCGTCTGGTGCTCCAGCACCCACGACACCGCCAGCGATATCACCTGCGTCACACTCAATTGTACCGCCGCCCTTCATACTACAGCAGCTGTTAGCTGCGGCTTCGCTCGTGGTTTTTCGCGAAAAAAGGAGCCGACGGCACTCTTAAGTCCTTCGACTATCTCCATAATATCGATCCGTTGATCCGATTTGATGTGAAAGAAGGACAAAAAACCAACAAACACACTTTCGTATTTAAAATATAAGTCGGACAAGCTTACATTATAAAATACTATAGATCCACGATTCAATATAATAAATACTAATAAACCGACTCTAAATGATATAATATATTTATTTAGAGTAAAATGGCGATGGTTTAATATAATCAAACGCTAACTACAACGTAAAGGTCTGTTTACTAACATTTTCGCTAACGAATTCAACTTCAACTGACAAAGTACCGAAAGTCCTTAATAACACAGTTTAACAGTAGTACCTTGGCAATAAGATATCCCTATCAAGCTCTTTCTTTTTATTAATTCTAGTTTTAACTAGAAAGAAAGAGCCTTACTAAAGTAAGTCAACAAATTGTATTTTTAAAAATATTCTATAAAAATACTCTGTGCCGCTAAATTTCGTTAGGGTTGAAACGGTGGTTTTTATAATTCTATTTTGAATAAAAACATCTTTTCACTTTATACCTCCGGGTCAATGTAGATGAAGTTCTCCCACTCATTGAATGAAGCCTCCTGGAAAGTCCTTGCACAGAAGGAAGTCAGCCACACACTCGACGCCGACTGGTTCCTGAGATACACATTACAGTAATAAAAATAATTTTTGAACACCATATTAGTCTAGTCCCGTAATATGTACCGTTACGACTTGTGTTACAGATATTAGACAATGGACAATATAATTGATATATTTTTTTTTTTATAATAAATGTTCTGTTTAAATAATCTTAAAAAAATAATAAAACAACTTCAACGCGACTTCAATAAACCGCGATAAAATCGCGATTTATCGCAGTATTTATATATTTACAAGCCTGACGTTTCAGTAGCTTCAAAATTGGTTAAACTTGTTTTATTGATAATTATTCGCGTAAACTAAAGACATCATTAGATTTAAGATTTTCATTACAGATTTACACATTCTACACATAAACAACAAACATTAACGTAACGCACGTATTGTAAGAAAAAAATATACAGAACAAACCTTTTTGATTACGATACTTCAATGTTTATTCTAATTGTTTTATGTTTGTATTCATTATTCTTGCCATGAAAAATAACTTGAGTGCGTTGTCAATGTGTTTATGGAAAAGCCAATTATTAAGAAATATGTTGACTGTGTGTACATAAACGAGCACGTGTGCGAGCGCGTATGTGTACGTGCGGCACGTACGTAAAAAAAATGACTCGCCAGTTTCCGAACCGCCGATCCATCGAGCTTCATAAAGGACAAAAGGTCACCACCAGTGGATTCTAAACAGCCCATTGGGCTGTACAGAATGTCCAAGAAAACGAGACACCTGTTTTAATGTGGGATAGGGCATTAGTGGTCAAATACAAAAAGAAAGAACATAATACATCTAAAAATGAGAAAGACATAACTAAAAACAAAATTTACTATAACAACGCTTCCCCATAAGAGCGACTGACCTTTAAATAGGTAGCTGATTGCTTAGTGAATTGACTTGACCTCTACGCGTAAATTGAGTTTTAAGGTAAAATGAATCAATGTTGCAGTACTGTTGAGATGATTTAAATGTTTTTATTTATAAAACAACGCTTATGAATGAACGGTGCGCATGTACGTTGTCATGTACATGTTGGCTTCATAAAGGACAATGGCTGACTCACCAATCGTTCCTGAACAGCCCGAAGGACCCGTCGGGCTTCATAAAGGACAGCTGCCGCTGGTATAGCGTGTTCATATGAGCGAACGCCTCGCGCTCGAGCGTGCGGTTGCGCTGGTTGATGAGGCGCATGTACATTGTCATGTACATGTTGGCGGCGAAACTGAACATGTTGTGCTCCGCCGAGTCCTGAAATGGGGATTTATTATTTTTTTTTAATCGTATGGGGGGGGGGCCGTAATTATAAATAAAGGCCCTAATGCTGGTGCCATTTTTATGACTACCGACGACAGATGCAGTGCCCCTTTCTGCCTCCTCCCTTCATGGGACTAGCTACTTACACGCTGCACAAAACGCGACAGCATGGCTGTCACTTTAGTCCGGTTTCGTATAAGCCTCTCGCTTATATGCTTATATCCCAGTTGCACCGGCCCAATCCAGCTACATGCATGCATCCAGCGTGCACATTTAACGAATGTGGGACGTATAATTGGAGTATTACCATAGGCAGGTCGAGGAGGCTCGTTGCGTTAATGGGCATGGTGGGGAACAACGGCCCCACCACGTCCCCTACCACGGTGACTCGCGCGCGGTTGGAGCCGAACACGTAGTAGCGGTCGACCTCGTACGGTATGATGGGCGTCTCGGTTACATTCACGTGCATATACTGGAACACGTAGGCGCGGTTCGACAGGTCGAGTAGCACAGACTGGTGGCGGTACTGTGGCAGGCCGTCCGACTGAAACAATAATAACTATATAATAAAAATATAACAATAAACTTTTATTAGTAGTATCACAATACTCTACAGAAATAAAATATAAGACTAAAAAATAAAACTGTGCCGACAGTAAGTCATTTCATTTTATATTTTATACACAGGGTTTTTTATTTTCAGAATTGGTGAAGAATCGATAATACATTTAAAATCGAAATGTTTTTATTCAATTCAAAATATTTTTATTCAAAATAGAATTATAAAAATTGCTTTTTCAACTTCAAAATCTACATCTGCAACGATTTTCGATTCGATTCGATTTATGAAATAAAAAGCAAATAAAAAAATGAAATATGTTTTTCCTATGAAAAACGAAACGCGTGGTTAACGATTTTAATATTAGAGCCCCGCGCTCTTTCCTTTACGTACTACAGTACCGCAGGTTGCGTCATGCGTGACGTACCTAAATAATTTCTAATTATAATTTTCACTATTATGTCGCATCAATATTCCAATGATAAATACTATGAAATGATTAGGTGTTACATTTTAAAAGGTGAAGGTTTACGTGGGTTGTGCATAGAGACTGAAAACTACGTGGTACACAAAGAAAGAGATGGACTGCATTTTGAACATGTATTAAAACATTTGTGCAAAATAATAATATGTAATATGTAGAGTGATAACTTAATTATTGTAAAACCGATTTCAAATATTTGATATCCGTTTAGGAAAGTCTATTTTATTGTAACTTACAAAAATAAATAATCTAAGTTAATAAAAGTTTAGCTTGCCAAAGTAGGAATGAACAATTTTAATCTGTTGTTTTTATTAAAATTTATTATTCACCATAATACAATTGAAATGAGTCCTGTGTAGTCTGAATAGTTTCAAGCTTTCACTTCTATCGGCAGGTCCTATGATTGTCCGTTTTCAGGGTTCCGTGCCTAAAAGTTAAGAACGGAACCCTATTACTAAGCCTACGTTGTCTGTCTGTTACCAGACTGTATCTCATAAACCGTGACAGCTAGAAAGCTGAAATTTTCACAAATTATGTTTTTTCGTTGCCGCTTTAACAACAAATACTAAAAATAAAAAAAATAAAATATTAAGGGGGGTCCCCATACAATAAACGTGTTTTTTAAGCAATTTTTTACTTTATGATAGTAATTATGGTACAGAACCCTTCGTACGCGAGTCCGACTTGCACTTGGGCTGTCTCAATGGTGACGGTGTAATGCACGCTGTGCTGTCCCTGCAGCGTGATGGGGTGCACGTGCACCGTGAGCACACCGAGCCGTGCCGACACAACGGGAATGTACACCGCGCTCGTACTACAAGCACGTTACCTCGACGGTGACGGTGTGCTCCACGCTGTGCTGTCCCTGCAGCGTGGTGGCGTGTATGTGCACAGTAACTTCGCCGAGCCGCGCCGGCACCACGGGTATGTACACGACGCTCGCATCGCCCGCAGGGATGTACACGAAGAACTGGTGCTCGCCGAACGACGTGCGGGGGTTGTACGACCGAACCTGTAACAAATAGAGCATTGTATTCGTTCTTATCGACATGCACGAACTTGTAATGCGATACTAATGCGACACTACGTATGCACGTACGTACAAAACCTTAGCTATTATCTGATGAACTAGTGTTCTGCATAGTGTTGTACTTAAATGCTCTACAGTCTACAGGGTTATTTATTGAAGGCCAGCCAAATTTTCAAGTTTGGCTCAGAATCGATAATACATTGGATTTATAAAATAAAAAAAAATGGATTTATCCCCAGTACTAAACACGGACACACGATGCAAGCGACAGTTAGTTGACCTTGAAAATATCGATTTCAAATATTTGAATACTCTTTATGAAAGTCTATTTTATCGTAACTTGCAGAAATAAATAATCTAATAAAACTGCTTTAAGCTCGCCAAACAAAAATAAAAAAGAATTAAAATGTTGTGTTTATTAAAATTAATTATTAACGATAAAGCAATTGATATGATTACACAAGTCTGTTAATCTAATCATTTAATAAAAATCTGTCTAAAATAAAGATACAAACGGTTACAATTACAGTGGATGCGAAGCACAGCAGCTGTTTTTTTTAAGCCTTGGGGTCTACCCTCTTCGGGTGCGAACAATCGTATCCATCGTCTCGGACCACGTCAAATCGATGTTGTTTTAACAAAATATTAAAATTAGATAAAATTTAAAACACTCTTAGGTCTACCTCTAACTCCATATATTAAAATTTGGCCAGTTATCAAAAAATAACCCTTTATATTACTAGTGTTGTACTCACAATGCCGTTCTCATCGACGTGCACGAACTTGTAGTGCGGCGAGGACGCTAGCACGACCACCGCCTCTATCGCGTGCCGCTCGTAGTTGAACACGGAGACGCGTAGCCCGAGCTGCTCGCCCTGTCTGCAGCGGCGCGGGCCCTCCACGTTTATGAAGAACGGCAGGATGCCCACATACTGTATAGACAAGCAAACATTTTTTTATTTATTTATTTATTTAATAGTTAATCACCGAAAAGTGTTGGGCGGCCTCCCACCCGTGGACTGGTGACCTGGTCAAGGTTGTGGTAACGCACTGACTGCAAGCAATTTGTCGCCGTGACCGGTGGTTCTCTCTGGGGGACGCGTTCTGACTGCTGTTGATTATGGTAATGATGATTATGACAATGACAATCCATCAAAGAAATTTGCATAACCGAAATAAACGAGAGTAGTTTCTTTCAACCAATTTTATGACAATCTCTCTGGACTGTCACCCATCACTCGTCCGATGTGACCGACAAATAAGCGTGATGTGTACGTGATTTTTTTTTATAGTATTAGTGGGCAAACGAGCAATCGAAGCCATTTTCATGATTATCGCCGCCCATAGACATCTGCCTAGAGAATGCACGGATGAGTTGCTTTTTCTCCTTCCTCCTCCTCCCTCCATGGGCCACCAGCTACTTACACACCACACGAAACGCGACAGCACAGCTGTCACCTTACGAATGGATCGTGTAAGCAAGAGGTACCTTCCCCGGTCGTGCCGGACTAATTGGGCTACATGTATGAGGTACTGACGGTGACGGGGCGCGGCAGCAGCGCGAGGCCCGCGGACGGCGACACGCTGAAGGCGGAGAGGCGCCAGCGCGCAGGCGCGGTGGGCACGGGCACGCTGAACACGTAGCGGCCGTGCGGCCCGATGTTTACGTCGCGCCACAGCCACACGTTGTCGTACTGTCGCTGCACGCGGTTGAAGCGGAACTTGCGGAACTGCCGCAGCGCCTCGGGGTCCGAGTGGTCACCTGCGTGGAAGTATCGAAATTAAAAATAGATGTTAACCGATTCTCATACCTACCCGATATGCACACAAAATTTCATGAGATTCGGTCGAGTTTCGGAGGATTATGATAACCAACATTGTGACACGAGAATTTTATATATATAGAGATAAGGATAACAAGCATAATAAATAAGCAGATTAAGACAATCTCCGTGCAGACGCGGTCCGCGATGGGTGCCAGTAGCACGAGCTCGATCGTCTTGGCGTTCATTGAAGGAAGCCTATGGCCAGCAGTGGACCTGCATGCATGCATGCAGCGCCTCTTACAAATACGTTTAGCGGTGCTACAAGTGTTATAGTGCAGGGTAGACAAACTTTTGTGCATACGCGCCAATTTTCTAAAAAAATGTTTAATGAAATCTATAGACGTGCCAACAAATAATCTTGACTTTGTTATAACTGGAAAAATAACAATAAAAAATATTACCAACTCAAAACATTATTTAGCACAAAAAAACGTGCCAGAAATATTGCATTACGTGCCAATACATACAACAAACCAATGGCACGCGTGCCATTGGTTTGCCATCCCTGTTATAGTGTATGTAGGACAGTGTTACTCACAGTTGGCCTCGTCAGTCCGGTCGCTGCAGTCAGGTACGAGGTCGCAGCGCTTCTCCACTGGGTAGCAGCCGCCGTCGAGACACTCCGCGAAGCCCTGCGTCGCATTACACAGCGAGTAGCGCCGGGTCACCGCCACGTCGCTCAGGACAACGAGGCCGGCGTACCTGGACGAACGAAATTATCACTCAGTGGTCGGCAAGCTTTTGGCAGTCAAGGGCCACAAGGCGGCCAAATAAACTAAGTGCGTTCGCTGACTTAAGCGGGCGCCCGTCGCGGGTGTCCGCCTCGCGGGCTTGTTCATGTAATTTCCTAGAGCAGCGCTGACTTAAGCGGGCGACCCGTCGCACGCGGCGCGGGCAGCGGAAGTCCGCCACGCGGGCGACGGAGCACGCTCGCGGAGCTGTTTCTACAAAATCTATGAACGCCGCTGCGTTATCCGTGCACACGCGCCGTGCTTGTACAGTCAAAGCAACTAATTATTGATAAAAATTTATTTACTTTTTTACATCGCTTTTTTAAATATTTATTCTTTACGTACATATCAAATTTTACTTATATAAAATTAATACTATTTAATAACTAGTAGAAGTACATAGGCGTGCTCTATAAGAGATCTCTACCACCAAAACCTACACAATTGAGGTAGGAAGGGGATGCAAATTTTGTAATCTCTTTAGATTTTTTTCATTTCGGTTAGGCAAATATTTTGATAGTCGGGCCACATTGCAGATGAAAATTCGACAATTTCTTTTTCCAATTAGGGGCTATCCATAAAGTACGTCACACGTTAGGTGGGGGGG
>LUGF01058528.1:0-12864 GCA_001625245.1 Calycopis cecrops | reverse complement strand
CTGCGCAAACATATATTTATCTTTATACAGGGTGTCTCGTAAGTACCACGACAAACTTATAGGGAAGTTAGACCGAGGGGCCCGCTACCTAATAATAAAATATGACTCTAATGAAATTGTTATAGTTACGAAAATATAATAAAAGTTTTCCTTCGCATATAAAAAGATCATAAATGTTAAGTTTTTAGGTGGCCAATACTCACCTGCCGTTGATTCAGTTCTTCTTTCATTTTTTCGAATTCTCTTTTTTTCTCATGCCAATCAACTCTAAGATGTTGAAGCTTTTCAGATTTTGACATTTCTACATTTTAAAATAAAATCTTTTTCACAGAAGAATCTTTTTCTCTATCTGACGCATGTCACATTACATTTGTCTACTTTTGCTGCACGTAGCCTGCAACATCTCGCCTCAGAGAGCAATCAGCGCAATCGTAGCAATGCTACGTTGGCGTAGCAGAGAAGTACTATGTTACGAATTCGTAGCACCATGCTACAACATCTTAGCACAATGCAATGTTACGACATTTCATTGTGCTACGATATCGTAGCGCTTTGTAACAACAGCATAGGACCAGTACGTATTAGTAGTACCCTGCCCCGCACCCGAAACGGCTAAAAATTTTGTTACAAGATTTGTTTGCGTGACATATCCATTACTAAATGATCTAAGGCTTGAAGTAAATGAATGAATGCTTGCAGTAAATGGAATTTTATAAAATCGCTACCGTTATTGCCTTAATAATCTTTGAGCTTTATAATCTATAATTTATATTCTTTTCTCTTTGGTCACGTCAAGTGTGGCGTCTTCAAAGCGGATGTTGATAGACCGACATTTTATTTATTCTCGCAAAGCCAATTAAGTAAAGCACAACAGGTCTTTACTATTTTAATAACTTTCTCAGGACTATAGGGCATTGGTTTCTCAAAAACTCTGAATCTGGCAGCTAGTATACCAAAAGCATTTTCTACTATTCTTCTAGTTCGAGACAAACGATAGTTGAAAATTTTTTGCTTTAATGTTAGTTAAGATCCTGGAAAAGGTTTTAATAAATATTCCTTCAAGGGAAATGCATTATCGCCAACTAGGACATGACCCTCTGGTAGAACACCGGTTTCTAATTCTTCGTACAAACTACAGTTACGAAAAACGCCACCATCAGAAACCCTCCCATTGCATCCTACGTCTATATAACTAAATCAATATGTATGTACTACAAAGTCAGCTTACTCTGGGATTTCAGTTAATGTATGAAGAGACTCCGTCCGCCTTTTTTTTTAACGTCCTTGCTAAAATATATCAAATAATTCGACGCTTAAAACAAATAATGCGCTTCCTTTGTGTCCGGTTACATATTTCCGTTCCTATTCACTAAATCACTTTCACAATAAAGTATCCAGGAAGCTGTAACGGTAAATAAATTTATAATAAACCATAATGTTGTAAATAATGTCTAAGTCTCTTTTGGAGCATAACGTTTTGGCAATTGCAATTTGTTAGATCTTACCTATGGTTTTGTCTAAGTCTCTTTTGGAGCATAACGTTTTGGCAATTGCAATTTGTTAGATCTTACCTATGGTTTAGTAAAAATTGTGCGATTTTCCACAGAAAATAAATACCTATAGTAGAAGAGTCATCATAGAGGTTATATAGATGTGTTGCCCTTCTTCCTCCTACCGGTAGTCCTCCTAGCGGGCGGTAAGCCGTTGTTTGCCGTGCAACGAGTGAGAAAAGAGATATTTCCTATTGTACCAACGCTGTGGTCCCTGCTATTGAGGATGATGTGTATTTTTGTTTTACTTAATTTTTTTATCCTTTAATTATTTTTGTGTCGTTATTTTAAGTTTGTATTGCTTTTCTTTTATGTAATAATTTTTCGTTGTGTTAATGTGTAGCAGTGTATTACTGAAGACCTAAATAAAGTATATTCTATTCTCTGCTTGCTTGAAGTTGGTGGCACCTACAAGATATAGCAATGCCTTAACCCACAAGTTTTGATTATCATGTGACCATACATACCTATCACATCTTGAAACAGTGCCAATGTAATTACGTTAATAATTATGAGTTCATGCGTTATGTTACTTTTTATGAGATAATAGATTATGATACAAATTATTCATTAATTAGAGTCTGATTTCAAGCTGCATAGCTTATATTAACATACGTAATTATTGCCTCAAATTGGTGAATCTTTGCAAATTGTGTAACGTGCGTTACCCAACAGAGAAAATTAAATGAAAATTGTAATGCTTCTCGTTCGGTAGCCCCACCGAGCCTAAAGTATTTTAAGCTTTTTTATAGCATGAGGGGTCAAACGAGAAATCGGAGTAATTTTCGTGACTACCGATGCTAGATCAGCTCGTACGTAGGTATAGTGAAACTAGTAAGGAGTAAGGACAATACCTACTTCATAAAACTGTAAAAAAGTGCTTATTTTTTTATCAACGATGCTAATATGAGGGGTAATGAGGGGTTTTTTTGTTTGTATTCAATAGGCTAGGCTAAATTAATTAATTGATTATTGGACCTATTTGAACCCGTCTTTCACCAACAGATATACATTTTCAGGATGTAACACAGGTTATACTTTATAACAGGTTAGATTGAACAATATTTATTTCTCAAGACTATCTAGTTTAGTCTAGTCGTAAATAATGTAGCTTATTCCACAAGAAATAGAATCATGAATGGTTATATGGGTAATTGATAATATTGATATTGTTTGAGCTTTCTAGTCCACTACGCATAAAATGAAAAATATAAAAAGGGGTATAAGATAATTATGAAAGGACCCGGCTCTGCGTATAGATAAACTTCGAGCATAGGCTATGGAAGAGAGCGCAGACGTTTCTAATTTTGTACCCTAGGGTCATTTGGGCTGAACACAAGGTCATTTGTCGTTAAAAGCGAAAGTCCTTAGCCATTTATCTGCTTCTTTTCATTCACCTCTGGCTTTATTTTAATGCACTTTAATCATAACATTTAAGATAAAATCATTTACAACATAATCACAACGTTGTGTCAATGCTCTCACGGTAGGTGAAACAAAAATGAACACGAAGATAGGAAAGTTAACTTTACAGGTGTAGAGAAGCTTATTCGAGCTTTCAGTTCCGCACTCGACGTTCGGTTAAACTTTAACCGATCGATGGAATCGCAACAGGTTCAAAACTTTGGGATGTGAAACACATTAGTTCTTTTGTCGGCGTTTTTTCAGAACCGCAAGTTCGCCGCCGTGCGCGGCCGCGGCTACGGGCGCCGCGTGGTGTGGGACCTCGCGCCGAGCAAGCCAGCGCCGCCGCGCGCGCCTAAGGCCGACTAATGCAATGTCACACTTATTTTATTAGAATAAGAGTTTAGTTTTGCTTGACGATTGGAGATGGGGGCTGATGGCTGGGAATCCAGCACTCGGTTGAGCCATGACTCTAAAATGAAGCTTAACTGCTCCCTAAGATGTGAACTCAGGTCCGCGGTATGAGAAAATATGAGAAGAAAGAGACGGCACGAACAGCGTAACGTGACAGCTGTGTCGTGTGGCGTGTGAGATCCTGTGCTCCGTGCAAGTGGACGGAGAGCCTCATCTTCAGGGCCTCCATGCGCGCCAGCAGCCATCACAACGACCTTGTTCGTTTGCTCCCCTATACTATAAAAAAAGTAAAATCATTGTAAAAAGTAACGCAGAGGAGCAAGAGAAGAGTTTGCGTTGAACATCTTAATCTGTTAATCGAGTTGTGATGCTGTACATGCTGTGCTACGTACAGTTGTAACTCACGATTTAACCAACAGATAAATTATTTGTTACTTTAAGTACTGGCTGTACCCTGCGTGCGTTGCTACGCGTGGTGCCATCTGTCAAAAATTGCTCGTATCAGAAGCCTTTCCGGGCTCATGCACAACAACTTTGCTAAAGATCATCACATGATCAAATGTATATTTTACGATTCTATAAAGAACATAAAGACAAACATTCTTTATTATATGTAAAGATTTAGTGGATATTTAACTACATATTTCGGTATCACAGTATGTAGAGGTAATTTATATTAACTATTTATGTGAAAGTTAAGAGATAAGTATCGACTAGCTATTCGAGACTAAAGTAATAGTCAGTTAAGCCGACCCTTAAAGATAAAAAGCCACCTGACCCCCGTTTATTAAAAATATTCGCAGGCTTAAATTTGCAGAACGTATTCAGTTTAGGGTACCTTGGGTTTAAAAATATTAGATCCTACTAATATTTTAAGTGCGAAAAGATGTTTGTTTGTTATTCCTTCACGCAAAAATGACTGAACCGATTTTCATGAAATTCGGCACACACATAGAGAGTAACTTATATTGGAAATTGTCTAGACTGTCATGGGCGTCGGTTATTTTACCAAGAGATAGGTTTTTTATCTGCGTGCTTTAATTGAAAAATTTATGATAATTAATATGAGTTGTTATAAATTATTATTCATATAAAATAATTACAGATATTAATAATCATATTATTGTGTACATATACTGCTGCACATTAAAATAATCCTACTGCTATATAAAATATGGGCTTACACTATTAATATATAAGATTTTCGTGAAGGAATTACCTGTACAGACATGCTACGGCTTAGTTTTAGCGGTACCTCTTCACCCTCTTTTGCTGGTTTTTCCTCTTCTTCGAGAAGTTCATCGAATAGCGCATGCTTGCATGCAGCCGAATTGGGCACACACGACCGGGGAGGTACCTCTCGCTTATACGAGACCGGCGTAAAGTGACAGCTGTGCTGTCGCGTTTCGTGTGGTTTGCTAGTATCCGGTGGCCCAAGAAGAGCTTCTATGCGGATGTCTATGGACGTCGGTAGTCATGAAAATGTATGAGAGTGCTACTACAAAGGGCTTAAAGTTTTAGATGTTGCCGCTCAGAAAATTTGTTTCATTAAGCGGACCAGCCTAAATATTCTTTTCCTTTACGTAACAGATAAAATTTTAGGTATCTTTCAGTTCAGATGTAATTTTATCTGTTTTAAAGTTATTTGATATATATTTCTATAATTATTACAGTAAATCAACATTAACTGATTTTATTGACTTGGGCCGTTATTGGCTATAAACAAATGGTACTCTAGATTCTTTCATGACCATGTTTGGTAAGGTGGGCATAAAATTACACTGGCTGAAAAAAAATTGTGAAGTAAGTACAATTTTTTTTATTATATACATATAATAAGTAAGTAATAAGTAGTAGTAATTGTACAATACTAGTAGCGATATTTTTTTAACAAAATTCTTTTATTAACACTAAAAACTTAAATAATTGATAATATATTAGCACCAAATCTAATGTTTAGAAATAACAACATATTTTCCTATCACTCCCAATCGCTCCCACAGACATTTACATTCCCTAATTCCAGCTCATTCATAACATGCATGCATATTATGCATTTCACGTTTGCAATTTGTAGTCAAAGTGTTTGTAATTTACCAAAATATCAAAACGCACGGTCGCTGGACGTAATATTAATTAATTTACTATGAGATAACCGGAATGGCAAATGCAGGATTTGTGCAATTCTTTCTCTATTTTAAAAAGAAAAACTGTAGTGGGTACCGTCAGCTGTCATTTGTCAAGTGTCATCGAATAGTAAATTTGTGACGTGTGCCTTTTCAGTCGTATTCCAT
This sequence comes from Calycopis cecrops, assembly GCA_001625245.1. Lineage (NCBI taxonomy): Eukaryota > Metazoa > Arthropoda > Insecta > Lepidoptera > Lycaenidae > Calycopis > Calycopis cecrops. The sequence goes on along the minus strand of LUGF01058528.1, from coordinate 7,202 downwards.
AGGTACCTAATCGTAATATTTGTACGAGTTAGTATAAAGTTGAGGTTTGAATTTTGAATTAATTTGAAAATTAAGTAATAAATTATTTGTATATTTGTGTATACTTCTAGTTTTCGAAACCCTTTTACAGATATGGTGGTAATGGAAGGTGAAACTGGCGATGAACCAATAATATCTGCGGAAGATGGCAAACCAGAAACTGATATATTACGACTTAATCCCAATTATCTCTTCAGTTTGACGATGACGACCAGGCTGGCGCAGTGGTACAGGGCTCGGATAAGTGGAGCATGTTGCGCCATAGGTCGTGGGTACGAATCCCGCCTTGGTCATGGATGTTTATGTATTATATGTATTTCTTATACTCCTTAGAATTGGCTCGACCGATTTTCATGAAATTTTGGTGCATAGGTCTGAAAATCGCCAACATCTATTTTTCAATTTGATATTTCCAGTGTCGAAACTCCCGCGGGTGAAACGGCGAAGCGCAGCTAGTAAATTAAATAAATATATTTAATATTATTACAATCTGGACTAAAATAATACCTAATTCCTTTTTATCCCGAAAATTTAGGATCTCAGTTAATTACACTAATTGTAAATTCGAATAATAAAGTTTACCTTGGTGGCTGTTGTACCATCATCCAGTATAGATTTAACTACCAATATGTCGACGAAGGTAAGTAAGACGTAGTAGATGTTAGTACTCTACGATGCGCAAACAAAATTGCAATTACTACTCCCTCATTCTCCTGTTCCAATGGGAGGGTAGTTACACGAGAAGAGGCACAGAGAAATGAGGAGCAGGTACACTACTCAGAAATCAAAAATTTCAATGTTCAGCCCGATCCGTCCAGTGGTTTGGGCTTTGCGTTTATAGATCACTATGTTAGTCACCTTCAAGGAATTTTACTGTTTTAATATAATTTGTATAGATCTAGAAAGTTCCATTGTGAGAACATTACGAAAAGAATACACCAAAATACAGCTCATAGTCAAATGAATGCTATTAAATTATAAATGAGCCCACCTTCCACCTCCCCCCTTCATGGGCCATAAAATTACAAAAAAGCGAATAGTTCTTAAATGCCACTCTTGAAACAAAAAATAAAAATATAAAACTTAAGTATAAAACAACAAAAGAACACGTTAATATCAAAATATAAAGTAACAATTACGAGGGGAAAAAATCGTGAAGGCGAGAAATCAATAACTTGCAAAAAACTTGGGAACACGATCCGGGTAAAAAATACTCCCCTGATGGTGGGAAAATGGACTCTGATGCAGGAGAATAAGGTTTACAATAACATTCGAGGAGTTAAAATGGCTACCTGAATATTGGGGATCCACGAGTAACTTATTTGTCCGTTAAACGGGACTCGCTTATCACTTAGGCACAGTGTGTATTGAACGACAGTCGTTCAATACACACTTTATACTTCTATGTAGGGTTTCTCTTCGAGACTTCTCGAATCGAGAATTCCTGGGAAATTTTGCCTTACTCGAGACGAGAAAAAAGTGGTCGAAAAAAAGTGTCGTTAGTTCCCCGCCGCGCCCCTTCCCCGTTTAGTTCGTACACTTACGAGTCACGCTAGTCTCCATTTTGAATTCTGCGGCGGAGCGCGTGTGTCCTTACTCCTTCTCGGAGCGAATTAGTGTAAAAATTTAAGCTGGCGACTTCTCTAAAGTAAGTAAATTACTTTTTTTATAGACTATTATTATGTTACTTTGTCCGTTTTATTTCAATTCATGGTTATTTGTGGAATTGAACAAAATAAATGATTTTTGAGTTTCAGTTTAAATAAAACGAATCAATTTGTTAGTGTGTTCCTTGCCTTGTCTATTTCATTTGATAATAATTTTTGAAGTCGTGATGTTTTTTTTTATGGTATAGGGGTCAAACGAGCACGGAGCCATTTTTATGACTATCGACACCCACAGACAACCGCATAGAGACTATACAGATGCGCTGCCCTCCTTTGTCCTCTTACCGCCATGTAGGTATCACCGGCTACTTAAGACACCGCACTAAACACGACAGCACAGCTGTCACTTTACGCTGATGTCGTGTAAGTGTGAGGTAATTCACCGGTCGTGCCGGCGCATTTCAATATTACTTATACAAAAATTGTACAGGCAAGTTTATATTATAAATTAGGCCATACGAAGCGAATAGAGCACCTTTACAAACTTGGCCTAAGACTCGATAAATCACATACTTTGCTATAAAGTTATCAATATTCGAAGTATATATAGAAGGCGATATACGCATTACATATTATAATGAAAGCCTAGCGAACAACGTAAGCTGCGGTATATTTTCTGCTAATTATTTAACTATAGGAACAAGAACTAGCTAGTGTCAATCATACCGTACGAAGCTTCGCTTTATTCAAATAATTATTTATTTAAGGCTAGCTAGGTATCTGAGTGTCAATAACCAAGGCCGGATACTGAGTTTTGGATGAAAAAAAAACTTATGTCCGGGCAGGACATGGGCTTTTCTCTCTTTTAAAGCTCATATAGCTCTCTTCTCATCTCATTCATTCTGTCTTTTAGTGAAAGTTCCTTCTTAATTAGTCCTATCCAGATTATTACCCTGTACAAAAATTACAGACAGACAAAAATTAAAAAAATGGGTGTTTTGGTATCATTAAAATACATTCTTGCTTATTACTTTTTCTGATACGCGTGCCTTAGAATAACTTAAAAATTTTCTGAAGAAAACTACATGCATCTGCGATTACTATGCCATCGTGTAATTGAATTCATCGGGACTAATGTAATGAACTAAGTTCTAAGGAGTTGAAGATTCAATTTCTAATGTTGTCTTGCAGTTTACGTAATTAAATCTGTTTCAAGATACCAAATCCGGAGATGTCACTATATTTTTGATAATATGGTTTGGTAAAAATTGTAATAATAACAAGAAGCTGAAGGAGTTACCCTTCAGCTGCAGTGTTACCCTTCAGCTTCCTATAACATTTTATAACATATATATATATATATAACTTTTTATAACAATAGCAAAGGTAGAACTGCAATAGAATTCCAATATCTGACACAAACACAATCAATATTCTTGATTCTCACAAGATATATCTTCTCATTTCATTTTGACCCTACAATTTTTTTTTAATAAAAAGTAAGTATCCATTTCATTTCTAATACCTCTAGGAATATGTGTAGGTACCCAGTTTCATGATTATCGGATGTGTATTTTTGGCGTAAAAGCGTAACAAACAAACTCAGTTTCACAAATTTATATTATTATAGCATTTCTCCGCGCCTTCACACGCATCAAAGCCCTTGAATAAATATCAATGAACATTACATTCAAATAGAACTGCAATAGAATTACAATATCTACCACTATCATTTTTTTGGCTTTTCTAAAAAAATATTTTTTTTTATAAAAAAACCCTATGTAATTCCTAATACCTATATACAGTGGCGTAGCAAAGGGGGGGCGGTGGGGGCAGTCCGCACCGGGTGTCACCCTTTTTGGGGTGTCACCCGCCTTAGCATCGTTCTTAAAGTTGAGAGACTCCCAGTCTCTCAACTTTAAGAACGATGCTAATAACGAATATAGTTCATAAAAGACAAATAAACAAACATATTAATTAACGTAGGTTATAACTTATAGGTATTATGTATTCATAGAGATTCGCTTATAAGTATCGTATACAAATTAAATTATCATGGTTAACAATGATATCTAAGTATTATAAAATATCATATATAAATATTATACAGGGTGTACAAGAAAAAGGGACAGCTGATTTAATGGGGGTTAGAGTACATTAGTAGTATTCAAATGCAAAAAGAATTTTTGAAAAAATGATAAGCGTTTCGGAGATATGCGGGTCCAAAGTTTTAAAAATATTAAACTTTTTTAATAAAAAAACACATAAAACGTGTAAAGTAAATGATTTTAAACTAGACGTGTTTGTTAATTTTTTGTTATATGCAAGAAATATTTAAATAAAGAACATTTAAAGCATCGCAACAGTACTAACTTATGCATGTAGTTCGTTTCATACTAAATGTATGCAAGCACCCGCATATATAAGTTTGTCGCAAGGAAGTGTAATTTTCTCAACGTCTATTACTTTTGCTCATACCCCCCGTTCCTACGGAACCCTCGGTGTGCGAGTCTGACTCGCACTTGGCCGGTTTTTTATAGGATAAGAGTCAAACGAGGAGATGATTATCGCCGCCCATAGATATCTGCAAAACTCGAGGATTTGCAGGCGCCGGCCTTTTATATAAGCTCTTTTCTTGAAGAAGGTCGTATAGGTTCGGAAATATGTGGCAGCTAAGAAATTAGCAGGTAAGAAATCGCGCCTGAAGTGCACCATTTTTACCTACTAATTATTGAACAATGGTAATAAACATAGTAATATTATTACGAAAGCTGTTGCCCTTGATGATATATCGATATGGAGCAAAACAAAGCAAGTAACGCTACAATAATAACAACGGCTACGACAACAAACGATTCAGATTATTTAATGTCAAAAAAACAAATGTTTTTAACGTGTTTGCACTACGCAGTATGTTATACCACAGATTAAACTTGTTATGAAAGATAATAATAATTAGTGCCACGTAGATAATAAAAGGAAAAACATGTATATTGTTTTCAGTCGGTCGCATCTGTATGCAGGTCAACAACAGTGAACAACTCGATAAGGATGAAAATAAATTGGGTATTTAATACGCATTTTCAATATTCTCGAATTTTTAAGTATCGAGTATTATAGATTAATTTCCTAATAATGAATTATTTAATAAATGTCGCTAATAATAAATACAGTTTCATACTAATTACATCATAAATTCAAAACAGTTTCTATCAAGATTCCCCGACATAATCTGGTACTGAACATTATAACATTTATGGATTATAGTGACTGTTGATATGTGGCTGTGAGAAGACAACTTTCAACGGGTCGTAATTACAGCTTAGAAGCCGGTAGCTTGCATCTACGAGCATTAATTATATGTAATATTAATTAAATAAATAAATATTTAGTAGTTGATCTATTTAAATAAATATCACTTACACCTTATTATTTAAAATAATAATATGTAAGTCATCTCACAGTTCTATGATATTAATTATTCTATCTGCGCATTATTATTAGATTCAATATGTACTTTTACCTAGTGTTAATTTTACAATATATTTGTAAAAAAACCCGACGTTCATGAAGATCAGAATTGATGCTATCTCTCAATAAAGATTTTTTTTCTTTCTTAATTTTCATTCACTTTCTAATTCCGCGAATATTAACGAAGTCCGTCGGACTTATTTGTTTATTCTCAGAGAGTGCTTTGGTAACTATTTGCTCTATCAAACATTTCTGTAATTTTCAAGATCTAAGCAGATAGCGGAAGGAGACTTTGTTTTATACAATAATGTAGAGATAATATTGGTGGAGACCGGTATTTTTAACCATTTTGAATAATTCACAACCTCCATCATATTATTACTATAAATGAAAACAAATCATATCATTTTATCTCACTGTGGCTTCAATAAATAATTGATACCGAAGAACGGTTGTCTTGGTATAAAGAGTGTCGTTACATTCTAGGATCGCCTGTTTGTATCTTTCATCAGATCAAAATTCCTTAGCCTGAAGTCTTCAAATAGCACTCCTTCTATGCCGCTGCCGAATGCATTTTAACAAACCTTATTAGCCATTAAACAAGTAATTTATTTAAAAAATAGACTTCAAAAAGAGAAATAGCAAACCGGATATAGAAATCTCAACTTGTAAAATTTGTCTAATAATTCGGTCCTCCCCAACTTCTATCAAACGTTAATTCTAATTGTAAAAAAATTTGAAAAAAATAAAAGACAAGTTTGAGAAAAGAAGTAAAAAAATTACTACGAATATTTAACATTACTAGCTAACCGGTTAGTCTTTTGGACGTGCAATTTGTGAAACCTACACTACATTGATCCTTCGGATCTTTATTCATTTTGTATTTCATTTCAAATGGCATTCAAATTAAATATACAGTTTTACAAAGAAATGTAGAGAATTAGACTATGTAGATATTAAATATATCCATATGCAATCAGCGCAACACCCAACGAAGCAGAACATATTTTTTTTTAATGATATATGAGGGCAAACGAGCAGCCGGAGCCATTTTCATGACTACCGACGCCCAGAAACATCCGCATAGAGGCTATACAGATGCGCTGCCCTCCGCTCTCCTCCCACCTCCATGGGCCACCGGCTACTTACACACCGCACGAAACGCGACAGCACAGCTGTCACTTTACGCCAGTCTCGTGTAAGCGAGAGGTACCTCCCCGGTCGTGCCGGCCCAATTCGACTGCATGCAAGCATGCAGTGTGGCACTACCTCTTGCAAAAATATATATTTAAAGTAATTAATTATTATCGGTATCGGTAAACTAACGAGGGAGATAATCGGCTTTGTGGAGCAACGACGATCTGTATCAGGAATACCCAACTCAAATTGAGGATTACGAATCCTTGATGTTTACTTAAGTTTAATCGTTTTTTTATCGTGAAACCTCATCGATAAACTTATAACAAGTTTATCGATGAGGTTTCACGTTAAAATTTACATTGTGGCAAATATTAATTTCTACTTAACTGAATTTGAAAATATTTATTCCTACGTCCAGCAGTAAACGTCTACTGGCTTTTGATCATGATATTAGATTATGGAGCTATTTTAATAAATTGATAGGTGCAAAATTTGTAGAACTACGCTACGCTAACGAAGTTGCATTCATCAGCTAGTAGGCTATATGCCATCACTCTAGGACTTATAACAGCAGACTTGGGTTAGGCAGGTGAAACCACAGGGTAATGCTAGTATCATACAAAATTTCTTATGTTATGAGATAAAATAAAATTTAAAACTATGAATAGGTACCAGGGTCTCCCCGATCAACAAGGCAAAAATGTGGGTTCTTTATAGGTGACACCAATTTTTGTTACTTTAATTAAAAAACAATACAAATTATGGAGTTTTTAAATAAAAAGCTAAGAAATAGAGGTAAAAACTAAATGAAAATATGGTAACAATGCCACCTCCAGAATCAATACGTAACTAAGGTGTCAAGTTACCTTATGTCATTAGTTGTTGTGGAATCCAGCTTATTTACATGGTTTTCTATCAATAATGTCCGATGTTTATCGATGTTTT
>LUGF01058501.1:95306-122344 GCA_001625245.1 Calycopis cecrops | reverse complement strand
TGCACTTTTTAAACACTGAACGTCACAAATATGCACTTTTTATAGTTTGCCAGTATTATTTGACGTATTAATCGTTCAGAACTAGATGGCGCTGCCATGCATATTTGGCGTGAACATGCGTAATGAATTTGAGAATGTGAGAATTTTAGTAAAGTTGTTCTGAATGCGCCCACGAATGTTTCTATGTTGGTACGACCAATTTACAACAGATGGCGCCACTGTCATTCTAATTAATTTTATATATTGATATAATAGTACATGCTGACGTATCTGTTGGTGGCGTAGCAACGCGCGCTCGGTACAGCTAGTTTATTATAAATAGAAAGTCATTTAAGTATTTAATCTATTTTCTTGTCGAAACGGGCGACTGCGGAAAAAGTGAAAGAAGCTTAAAAAGCAATTAAATGTTGGATTTTTATTTTAGTTTGAAACAATTGAAGCATGATAACAGTTTATTATACAGAGCTCTGCGTGACTTTAGAGTAGAATGAGGCCACCTCATTTCCTACAGAGTCGCACAAAGACTGAGGAAAGCGTAACATAGTTCGACGTAGTTTTCTCTTAAAAACGGAACATATTATGTGAAATCAACTCTATACATCCTTTGGACATTATTTGGGAATATTCTATAGAGTATGTTTATGAAAATGTACATAATATGGTCTATGCATATATACATAAAGGTTTGGACACAAGTCATTTATTATCATAAATCCTACTAATTTATAAACCAAATTTAGCTTCAGAACAGAGCACGGAAGTTAGAGTTTTTATTCATTTAAACTACATTTAAAGTTTCATAAGCAAAAAACATGAAACTCAAACATAATGAAAAGTATATTTTTATTGTGTTATATAAGGAGATAGAATCAGTAAACATTGTTGTAATTCAACAACACCTTTCAATAGCTAGTCATGTAAATAAATAAAGTACATGTAGCTCAATATTGTGACCCTTTTGTTCCCTTACCTTATAATAGAAGATATCATCGAATCCCCCGATTAGATTTCATGTTTGCCTCCTTTAAAAATAAACAATATATAAATTTGTGCCATGTTAATATTAATAACATTTGTTTCAGACAATAAATTTTGACTCCACCCGCGGTGGTATATCCCTTGTTACCGAAAAAGGAATACATAGCAGTAGTAGGTTGCTAGTTCAGTCTGCTAGAACATCCGATGCTGGCGCCTATCAGTGTGTACCAGATAATGCACAATCTGCAACAGCCAGAGTCCATGTTTTGACAGGTATGGTTATATTAAAATTGTTGTGACCCTATAACTGGTAGACTAAAAAAGCTTGTTAGATGCTATAAATTTTGCCAAGAATTTGCGCAGGAAAGGGAAATGTAATTTACAACAAAAGAATTCATTTTTGTGAGTGTATAAACATGTGCGACTCGAACATACATTCATTTTAGTTTTCATTGCATCAAATTAATTAGCTAGTTTAAAAATGTGAAAATGATACTCGAGTCTTTATTTATTTTATAACATTATTCTCGAAATGATTTTGGTCCGTTGTTAATAATGATGTCGTTGTAATGTAGGTATATTGTGAATGTCTGATAAAAACTTACCACTTGTAGTTTTAGTTAGCTTTAAGTTGAGTAAAAAGTAAAAATTATCTCTTTTTCTACCAAAAATGTAAAATATCTACACCGCGCCCGGGTACCCGGGTATACCCCCGGGTATGTAAGAAAAAAACCCGATAATATATGCAAAAATTGACAAAAAAGAAAATAAAATTTGACGGTTAGTTCTACGCAAACCAAACAAAAATGATGTCACTTAACAAGTTAGTAATCCTACTAACTTTATAAATGTTTATTATATTTGATTAAAATGTTAAAACGAAATTTTATATTTACCTATTTCTTTGTTACTCCATCACGCAAATCTGCTGAATGGGTTGGGAAAAAATTTGACACAGATTAGAATCTGTAATAATAACATTTGACATTTAATCATGAAAAAATGAATTATTTTTTTTAGGGTAAATTTTACGCGGGGACAGCTAGTAATATTTTAACAGCTAAGCATTGTCCTTTCATTTGCCTTAGCTATTAAAGAAATATGATAAAAAGTACATGGAAAGTAACAGAAAGGATCGTGTGTGAATGGCATTGATTTATCATGTTTGAAAGTGCTTTGAAATAGCACGTCTATTTAGTATGCACGGCATGCTAAGAACACGTAAACGCACCAAAGGCGATAAGTCTGGGCGCTTTTTCTTATCGTGTTTTAACACGATCTTAAACTTTTTAATGGGATAAATATTATCTTAAAGCCGCCAAAATACTTAACAGGTTCAAAGTGTCAGCCAGCTTACCTAATAATAAATGATCTAAAGTGAGTTTTGAAATTTCAGCTAGAATTTAAATTGATTTCACCAAATATCTAGATGTCAAGGTCGAACTTTAAATCTTCATTAATTTTATGTTGGACTAGTTAAACCTCAGGTCTTCTTCTTCTTCTCGTGTCAGTGTTCAGCTGATCAAATTGTATGTGCCCAGTACTGTGCCACATCTGTACCGGCAGCATTGGCCACGAGCAGATCCTCGAATGAGCTAGTTCTTGGGCACAGCGGGCACTGGAGTAGTAGGTCTCAAAAAGTCTAGACAATTTACGTTTACTCGGAACTGGACTGAAGTATTTTCAGAGGTATTTAGGTTATGTTTGGCTCGTGTTCAATGTACCACGTGAGTGTGGCACGATAACTATGACACGACACGTGAACCTGTCAAATGCGTAAAAACTGCAGTAGCAACGACGTTTTACCGAGTTTGCCTTAGTCTATTTATTCTGACATTAATTGACAAAAAGCTAGGTATGTATCCTATGTTTGACAAAAAAAAGGATGTTTATATTTGTATTTTATACCATATTAAATTATATTTGATCTTGGAAAAAAACTAGATATATATTGAAGTTAATGTTCTATCCTAGTCAATTTAACACGAGATGTAATATAACATGGTATATAACCAGGGATGTCCAAACTGCGCCTTACAAGCCACATGCGGCATTTTAAAATATTACTTGTGGTTCTCGATTTACGAGCATGTACCCGAATTTCCATTTTTGTTTATTTTTTATATAAATTTTTTATTGTTTCCTATGTTTTTCAAAGTTACATGTTATTGCATCTTTGGAGTATTAGACGTTACTTCACCTGGTTGACTGACGTCTTGGTGGTGACTTAAGGTGGCGGGCAGCCGCTGGGTGCAAGAGACTTGCGACCATGACTTATAGCGTTCTAAGGGGGTGGCCAAGGCCCCGCAGTGGACGTCCACCAGCTGATGATGATGATGATCATAATGATGTTTTTCAAATTACTGTTAACAATTAAGGAAACAACGTTCTAGGTCGTAATATATTTCATTTTCATCCAAGTTAAGAAATAAGAGCCCGAATAAGCAGAGCAAGTGGCGTCAGGGGCCGTAGGTTCGAATCCTTACTAACTCTTGAATGTTTATTTAGATATTATTTGTATTTCTATAATAAAAATCTTAAATATATTTCTATTCTCAAGTACCCGTTACAAAAGACCATACGGTACTAAGCACGGGGCTAGGCTAACGTACTGTAATTAATTAGTCCAAATATAATATTATTATTGTTGTCAGTATAAAATTAATGGAGATGCAAGAAGATCAGAGCAAATAAAAATCAAAAAAAAGAATAAAAAAGACAATATAATTTAAAAAATGTTGAATACGATAAATGAATTTAACTTTGTATGTCTTACGAAAATGTACTAACACTTTTATATTTCGAGTATTCTTAAATGCTACGGCAAATACACTATGATTTTATAGATTGTCTTGTAGATGTTATCCATCATCTCTTATCATAACGCCTTTAAAGACTAGGATCACGTCAGCCTGTTCTCTAGTGCTAAGTGCAAATTGTATATTGTTTTAATACCTCACAGGTTAGAACAATTTTTCATTTCATTTATAAACAGGTGCTACATGTGGAACATTCATACAGTTTACCTTACAGTCCAATTATTTCCATTAAATCTTAATATGGACATTCCATAAAAATATATTTTGTTAGTGATTCTCTCAAATTAATTTAGGATTAAAATTTAGTGAGTAACGATGGAGCCGACATATTAAAGGGCACCTATAAAGGCCCCGAAAAAAAAATCTAGAATAAAAAAAAAGATTGTTAACTATTTTATATTATATCAACAGGAAATTTTCATTTTTATTTCGTGATGAAAGTTTGTTCTTATTAACTCAAATTGTAATCTGCCTGTGCCTGTACAAAATTTCTACCAGATTTTATGTTAAAGTATAATAAACACACAATCACACCTAGCCAATTATCAAATAAAATCAAAAATTATTAATTAAAGAGCATCATACCTCTTTCTGGCTGACACCTGGTTGAGTTGGTTGGCAAACAAGTCCTTAGAGAGATTACTAGAGATGTAGGTAGGTTGTATATTCGAGATACCAATTGTAGCGTCATCAGCCGGGCTGATTTGTGATTCTAAAACATTCTCAAATCCCCTTCAACACACACATTTTTTATTCATTATTATAATCAAATTAAAAATTACATTTCATTACGTGTTTGAAATTACACTTTTATTAAAAAAACATCGCTTAAACTAAAATATGGAGAAATATTAATGATTACTTTATTCACAGGTGAAACGCCGGCTGCGATGCAAGGCAGTGCAAAATCTGTTGACAGTGTTGGACGCACTACAATCTTATTCGTAGCTAGTTTATTGTGTTTTACAGTTTTGTTAATGAACAAGTAATTCATTGAATTATGTAGGTACTTTATAGAAAACTAATGTATTACTTTTATTATTGGAGTTGTGTTAAAATATGTAATCTTGTAAATATCGATGTGCAAAATAGATACATATTAATATATTTCAAATTATATTATTGTATTTTTTTGTACTCTCCTTTGTAATATGTAATTTGACATAAATGAACCTATACAATGATACCTACACAAATTGTCACCTGTTGAAATTGTATATATTAGGTAAATTGTATGTGGACAGCTCATAAGTAATATATTGTAAGCAATATTTGATATCGCTAGCCAATATGGTATTTCACATCGAATCCATTGATCCTAGTCAGTATAAAGTTATTTATCTTAAGATTCAGGGTATAGAAAATTCTTGACCTTGCAACACATTAGACATTTCTAATGTAAAATAAAATACTTAATTCTTGTGTCATAAAATAAGTTAGTAGCGTAAGACATAGTATACGTATTGTTTTCTCAGACCTAAAGTTGATATAAATAAATCTTTTTTATATAATGTTTTAATTATTTTTCCCTTATAACTATTGCAGGTGTTGGAATTTCTTCACTAGATAGAAATTCTCCAGCGTGGTAATAGATACACGTGGTAAAACTACTTTGAAAATTAATTCAAGCATGTCGTGATCAGAGCTTCAATTAACTCAATATAATATGAAGTTAACGTTTGAATGCTATGAATGTCTATAATTCGACTTGTGTGACTTCTGTATAACATAATTAAAAATAGTTAAATAAATTACATGTACGCTCCGTTTATCTCTTAACTTTTCCAGAATAATATTAAGTGTAAAATTTTACCTCAATTGCACAGGAAAAGTGAAATAAAAATGCAAACAAAGCTATAGTTTTTTGGTTCTTCTATGAATATATCTTTTATATGAGCAGTCGTAGCAATTTCCATGGCTACTTACAACAAAGAAATACGCACGGAGGTTATACAGAAGCGCTGCCCTTCTTCCTCTGCCCTGGAACCCTCAATACTTACACACCGCACGAAACGCGACAGCATAGCTGTTACTTTAGGCTGTTATCGTGTAAGCGAGATATCCCCCCCACTTGTTTGTACTAGCCCAATTCGGCTGCAATGCAGATGGCAACTTGCCTCAAATTTGTATTTATAATATATATAATAAATAGATAATTGTTAATATTTAAATTGCTTATTTTTACAAAATATTAACTTACAATATACTAACGCACCTCACGGTTTTTGTGCGACGAGACCTAAATATACAATTAAGATCGTAATAATAAACTCAAGTTGTTTCGCATAAGTTATTGAATTGGAAGAAGCATTGATTTATTACGTGGATGGCATAATCTGATGAGCTTCGATAGACTCTTTAACATTTCATGTAGTTTTTAATAACTTGACAAGTAGTTTTATCTTCGCTTTTGATATTAGAAATACTAAAAAATATGTTGATTGCAAAAGATAATCCATTTACTTTTATATTGATTTAAACATATTTATACATGGTACATCATATTTAAGAGCCAATGCTATTTATACTTAGCAGCCAAATCAAGCGGACAGGACAAGATAAGGTAACAAATAGATCGTATCAAAACTTAAGAATCATAGACTTAATAAAAAGTATAGACGGAGCGCTGTTAACAATGTAATGAAGCCAGCAAAACTACACCCATTCCTGTATACACACGGTCTCACATACACATTTGACAACCAAACTACACCCAGATCATTAGTTTGTGACAGTTCGTCAATGGCGTATGACTTCCCAATAAATAATTGTTTATTACCTGGAAATGCCGAATTGTGTAGTGAAAGGCTGCAAAAATCATTCCTCGAGGAATAAAAAGCAAGAAGGACTTACATTTCATACGTAAGTAAACATAAAAATTCATATATTATTAAATCAATTTCAACAATTGTTTGACAGGTTTCAAAACGAAAATGTTGTCACTAGTAAGCGCCAAAATAGTCCCTGTTTATGGGGTTAGTTATTAATGTAACGAAACGTAATGTAATGTAATCACTAATCACGTCCATTAAGTTATTTCTATTTTTACTTTTAATATTCACCCAATTAATGTAACAGTAAACAAGCTTTTTTTATTTAATCCTCCCTCAGAAAACCTTTTTATAAGGTTTCCTGTCCGAAATAAAAATATTAGAGAGAAGTGGATAGAAGTGATTCCAGTTAACCGAATTGAGCCATCATGGAATTCCACCATCCGCAGCCTAATTTGTTCAACATATTTTGAAAGTGATGATTTTTACATCACTAAGAAAGGACTTTGTCGTGTGGTACGAAATGGATATCCAAAGGTTACGAGGTTAAAATGTTTCTATTATATTGTACTAGTTGTTACTGCGGCTTCGCTCGCGTGGTTTTTCATGATAAAAAGAATACGATGGCACTCTTTAGTCCTTCAACTATCTCCATACAAAAATAATATTTCCATAATAAGCAATTTAGAAAGTGTTTAAAACTCTGACGTTTCTGTCAAACATTTGATAGTAGCAATTTCATTTGATAACTAAGGACGTACATCATACTGTTACGTGCGCCTGTAATAATGCCATACATAGCGCTTATTTGATTGATTTGATGGAAATGTGTTTTCCACTGGAAGTTTATCGCTATAAAAAGGAGTCTATGGCACTGGCTATTGTCCTTCAAATATCTCCATACTAAATATCACATCGAGCCGTTGATCTGATTTAATGTGAAAAAAAAGACAAACAAACAAACAAACATACATACATACACACTTTCGCATTTACAATATTAATATGGATTCAGTAATGTAGGGCAATGAAGATTTTTGTTGAAAATTCCTAAAATTTTCATTATGATGCATTATTTTTCTCTCTCATCGTGGCTAGTTATCGAACCTATGCCAATCCAAAAACAAAACCCATATGAATAAAAAATGTTCTTGGATAAAATCTCATAAAACGTTTCGGAACGAAGTTACGGCATTTTAAAAATATTATTAATGCGAAATTTTGTATGTTTGTTTGTTTATTTGTTTGTTTATTTGTTACTCCTTCACTCAAAAACTACTGAACCCATTTTCATGAAATTTGGCACACACGTAGATAGTAACTTGCATTAACACATAGGATTTTATCCCGAAAAAATGTTTCTATGGGATGCCATGGGATGATTTTCTATTTTCCACGGGAATGAAATTTACGTAGGTGAAATCGCGGGACGCAGCTAGTAAATAATATGTTTGTTTTTTTGTATCCATATGTTATTTAAATAACAATCCAAACTTGTTTCTTCTTTCTACACTTACTCGCATCGTAGAAGGAATCGAGGTTTCGAACGACGCGACGCAGTGAATGGGTTGAAAGAAAATGCTAACGTATGTATTTACTTATCCATTCATCATGTCTCTATTGATATATTTTGGGTAATAAGTTTTTACTACACGGCAACTCTCATTAAGCGCACACATGTTTTGCGGTTGTAAAAAAACTGCCTTCATTTCACTGTTGAGAACGCTCCGTCTATACTTTTTAATAAGTCTATGTTAAGAATAAAGAGAAATTTAAAGAGCAAAACATACAAAAGGGTTTTTTATTTTTTATGCTAATAATATATAGGATATAGCATTCTGCTTTTGCAACTAAAAACAAAAAAAAATTGTAAAAATATTTCGATATCCCTTAACACATTTCGATGGTTAATATTGTGACACTAAGAAATTGCTTTTTTTTTTTATTTATCTCTCAATAATACTAAAGTCCAAGAGGTGTTGCCCGGGGCTTATTACGGATGAATGAAGCTAATCGGAACCCACTCAATAGCAAAGTATCACAAAGGGCCGAGGCTGTTAATTGTTCACTTTCCAAAGCTTGCAAATTGTTGATCAAGTAAGGAGTTTTGTCTCCTTTTATATATATTTTTACACAAGACTTATATAAGAGTTTTGAGTTTTTATTTATCCTACAGTAAAATTAAATATTAAATTATGTGTCAAAAATGGTGAACACTTCCTTTTTCTTTTCGCACTAAGTTTTTTCTTATTGCCAAATTTCATACTTCTAGGTCAACGGAAAGTACCCTACGTGTTTAAAAAACGATGAATTTCATACAAAATTTGTGCAAAAATTGCTGGAACTTTTTATAGCGTTGTCTTAGGAAATATTGTTTTTTCAAGTCACCAAGAAGTAACTTTGTCACGAATTACAGGTGCCTCATTTCATGCGTTTTTAAGCACCAGGTTTGACAGACGTACAGACAAACATACATACGGACAAAGAAAAACTACTAAAAAAACTACTACATGCGCTATCTTCTTTAACTCTCTACGGGCCATTTGGGCTCTTATTAAAAAGCCATCCAGTCACGCTGATGTTATATTATAAGGAAGAAGATCTTTGTTAATTCGACGACAACAACGTAAATGGTTCTAATTGAAAAATGACAACTTTACAGGAGAGCAAAAACAAAGTAGAATGCATATAGTTTTTTTCGTGTTAAAGATAGTCAAGTGAAATTTGGCACACATGATTTCAATTTTAGTTTCTTGCTTATTTTAATTTCAAATATCTAAATTTAATAGTACTTTCAAGGAAATGCAGATAGCACCCTATCTTAAGTAATATTTATTTAATCGCCGTCATGTATACTGTTCTATCTACCACTTAGAACGTTATACTTGGTTAAATTTTTCTTTATTAACTGTGTAAACAGGTCTATCTGGGACTTAGAACGTTATACATGGTTATATTTTTCTATAAAGTTCACGTATGTAGGTCTATCTGGCCCTTAGAATATTATACTTGGTAAAAAAAATGTGTCCATCTCACTGTAAAAGATCCTATGTGTGAATTTGGTCATCAAATTTGAGTCATTTTTATTAAATTACATAACATAGTTTAAACGCACCATTTTTAATTTTACTTATGTTAGCATAATTATTTTGTATCATCATCATAATTATAATTTTGATACATTTTAGATAGCAATAGCTTGGAAAATAAAAGTAAAATTATTGTAGTTGTATTATTTATTTAAGAAAATGTAATAAAAATGTTACATGTACAATGTTATGTACTCAAAAGCTTTCGATAGCATCAATCACGATTCTGTATGGCAAAGCCTTGAAGAACAGGGAGTCCAAAGTGTATATTTAAATATCATAAATAACATATACAGTGAAAGTAAGGCCAGTATCAAGCTGGAAAAGCTGGGTGATGATTTCCCTATCAACAGAGGAGTCAGGCAGGGTGATCCACTCTCGCTTAAGCTGTTCTTAGCAGTGCTGGAACACATATTCAGAAAATTAGACTGGAATAATCTCGGTCTAAATATAAACGGAACACGACTACATCACCTAAGATTCGCTGACGACCTTGTTATACTTGAAGAAAGCCCAAAAGTCTTACAAAAAAATGATACAAAACCTAGCAGATAGGAGTAGAGAAGTTGGTCTAGAAACAAACTCAATTAGGACAAAGTTGACGACAAACTCGAATATGTAAATGAATACACATATCTAGGACAGATAATATCACCCAGCGATCAAATGTCCAAAGGAGTAACCAAAACAATAGCCACTGAATGGAAGAAATACTAGGCATTAAAGGAAATCATGAAAAGCAAGGAACTTGGGATAGAAATCAAGAAAACGACCTTTGATACCTGTATTCTCCCCTGCATCGCATATGGCTGCGAAACCTGGGCTTTGACGAAACAACATAGAGACCAACTTGCAAGATGTCAAAGGGCCATGGAGAGGAGTATCCTGGGAATAAACTGAAGGACAGAGTCAGAAATTCAGAAATAAGATACAAAACTAAACTAACAGACATCTTAACACGAATAGACAAACAAAAGTGGAGATGGACGGGCCACATGCTCCGAAGCAAAGAAGACAAATGGAGTAAAAGAGTTACAGTCTGGTACCCTAGAGATGGCTTCAGGAGTAGAGGTCGCAAAGAGAGACGATGGGAGGATGATCTGAAACTGACCTTGGGACTTCTATGGTTTAGAGTATATATAATGGAAGATGATGGAGGAGGCCTTTGCCGCAAGGCACACCGAGCTGAGAGACATAATATAACCAAAACTAAAAATGTAATGTTAACGATTGTACTCTCGGAAATAAAAGGCTTATTATTATTATTAATTAAGATCTGCAAAATCATTGTACAACGGACTGTTACTAAATGACAATGCGTTCGTTGACTGGGGCGAGAATGCAATTTCACCGAAAAAAACAGATGATGATGGTCCGACGATATTCAAAAAAGGATTTTCAGCTGGACTATCTAGATTCGAGTTGTCAACAACATAATATGGTACGGGGATGTTATTCTCAATGTTACTCACATTGAGAATAACATCCCCGCCCCGCGTCACACTAGATAATAGGTATGCTTGTATTAGTGGAGTTCGTATTTTCGGGCTCCTCAAACACTACTGATAGAGTTCTATACAATTCCTCACACGATGCTTCGTCCATTCTTGGTGGTGACTCTGAAAGTCAAATACCAACCCTAATAAAAGCAACATAGATAAACTTTTTTTTCAGACCTCACAGAGTAAAAAGCCTCAGAAAGAGGCTTTTTGTTCCCCGAGATGTATGCAAATACTCTTATTTCGCAGTAAGGTCAGTAAGTAAGATGGCATTAATGTAATATATTTGCACATAATGCTAATGCCATCTTACTCAATAATATTATGTGCATAATATGTTCGTACGTAAAGCTAGATTGGTGGTGCAAAAGTTAACAGTGATTAAAATAAGTATAAACTATACCACAAAACTGCTCTTATAAAACCTTAATCTGTGACAGTTATATTAATATTACTTTTAGAATAACATTATAACATATTGTAAGAAGTAGTGCCACACTGCATGCTTGCATGCAGCCAAATTGGGCCGGCACGACCTGGGAGGTACCCGAGGAGGTACCTCTCACTTATACGAGACCGCTGTATAGTGACAGCAGCTGTGCTATCGCGTTTTGTGCTGTGTGTAAGTAGCTGGTGGTCTATGGAAGAAAAAGGAGGAGGGCAACACATCTGTGTAATCTCTATGCTGTGTCGTAGACATCGGTAGGGCGTCGGTAGTCATGAAATTGACTCAGACTCCTAGTTTGCCCCCTATACCATAAAACCATAAAAAAAAGTATCCGTATAGTACTTAAGTATTACGCTAACTTTTGAATGTATGTTAGCGCTTATATAATAATATTATCTAAGTTGAGTGTGTACAAATATAAATTATTAAAGGTTCTAAATAACTGATTAAAGGACGTAAACAATTCTAAGTACCACATAGATTCACGTACTTTGTTAATTACATGTATGATAGTAACCTATACAGTTCGAAGTGGGAGATAGTCCCGTAAACGTAGTTCTCATAAATAATATTTCACACGTACACAATTCTAAGCGTCACATCGAACTCTTTATACATTTTTAAACATATAAACACATAAATATAAAGAAAATTTAAATAAATATTACGTACTTCCATTTATTGTGGTAGATTTATTTACAACTGTTTCAATGCAATTTGTACCCGATCTTTTTGCATCTGATTTTAACGATTCCAACCATCCCTCACGTTTCTCCATCATGATTAATAAACTTATACTTATCGTAAATATACTAACAACTTACACTAACTTATAAAAATAACTGTAAAAGAACTCACACTCACAACAATAATTAAATAACTTGTTAATTTTCTTTGGCAATTGATCAAAGCGTTCACAGCCGTTCACTAGATGATAGACCGCGTAAAAAGTGCGATGTGGTAAATGGCACTCTGTACGCGCGAGTGAGCGATATAGCAGTCATCGTGTATAGTTCGAAGTGGCACTTAGAATGGTGTCAGTTTACAAATTTGGGGGTCAGATAGAACTGTATGCGTCATTTTAAAATCTATACTAAGTAACATTTTAAGAAAATTTTTATACCTGGCGATAGGTCTTGACTTCTAGATCCCTATGCTACAGCTAACGTAGTTAGAACCTTTTAGCACTTTGCCCTCTTTACGTAGCTGTCGTCGAATTGTGCTAGTATTAATGGTAAAAACTCGAGAAAGAATGAAATAAGTGGCGAAATTACAATGAAATCCGATGTTTGAACATGTCTGATATATTTGCACTTACATTTGAAGATCTATGGTAAAATAACTAATGAAAAGAAATGTAGGTCTTTGTGCCCAAGATATATTACGTCTAGACGTTTTGTCGTGAAGTTTTTTTTTAGCACAAGTGAGCAACCGAATAGTACCAGGCACTTTTGGTGAATACCGACGCTCACAGGTATCAACGTAATTGTTATACAGATGTATTGTGTTTTTCCCTCCTCTCCCTTAACTCATAAACTGCACCAAATGCAACAACATAGCTATCACATCGTGGTGATATAACATGAACGAGAATAGACAAATCGTTTCGGTCCAAGTCGACCGCAATGCACCATGGATATATCTCTTACAAATAGAGATAGATCAAGAACGAAATAATATCTAGAATCTTCTTGTTGTCCGTTTGAATGTATATCGAGACCTTTTGTTCAGAAACGCGTAAAGGTCAAGTTAACAATGGTTTTAAAGTACAAAAAAATCATAATATTCAATATCAATCGACTCGACGATACAATATAGGTGCGTGTTTTAGCGTTGGCACGAAAATTCCATAAGAGGCAATCGACTAAGCCGATCTGATTCTTAGTGATTTATTTTGTGTAATTATGCATTTGGCTATTAATATGCGCGTTAAAGTTGGCGAAAATCATTTGGCCCAAAGGAGGGATGTTGGTTTCCTCTGCATCTTTTACCGTATTTTATGGGGATTGATCCGAGGAATTGTTTGGCTTAATACCAGCAGCTTAGATTCATCTTCAGACATCGCGACAGAAATCAAAGCTTGATTATTCTAAATTTACTAATCCATTTTTACCGCGTACAACAGTTCTATGGAACCAGCTGATTCCCTCGGCATTTCCCATTTTTCAAGAAAAGAGCATCATACCTCTTTCTTAAAGGCCGGTACACGTTTGCAAGACACCTGGTTCTACGGACGTCTACGTCTAGACGAAAAACCCAAAAATATTATATTTGTAAACGTTATAATAATAATACCATATTTTTATTTTTCTGAAAACTTGAATAAAGTTACATAAACATGAATACGTACTTTTATATTTCTATACTGTTGACCCTAAGTAAATACAGATTTCCAGACTCAAAGATTGTTTTAAAACAAACGACAGAAAAATATTGTGATTGCTTAGTTTAATAAAAAATCGCAACCTTCACGGTTTTTTATTATGACAGTAGTAATTTCTATATTAAATTTTTGTAATTAAATATCTTAATAACTGTTTACGATGTTTAAGTTGTTTGTGAGGGATTTAGTAGTATTCTTATTACTTAACAATAATGAGTATGAAAGCGGTTTTGATACGACATGGACTCGCACACCAAGGGTTACGAATCAATTAACGTTGCATGACAGCATGAAAATATTACAACTTCAAAATGCGCTAGGAAGAGGTAGTGCCACACTGCATGCTTGCATGCAGCCGAATTGGGCCGGCACGACCGGGAAGGCACCTCTCGCTTACACGAGACCGGCGTAAAGTGACAGCTGTGCTGTCGCGTTTCGTGCGGTGTGTAAGTAGCCGGTGGCCCGTGAAGATGGGAGGAGAAAGGATGGCAGCGCATCTCTATAGCCTCTATGTGGATGTCTATGGGAGTCTGTAGTCATAAAAATTTCACTGTAGTCATAAAATCATAAAAATCGTTTGCCCCCTTATACCATAAAAAAACCGTACCGTCCAAAATTACATTTCCAGGTGAAAAATTACATTTCCAAATATGCTATAGTTTTGGTAAAAATACAGCACAAGTTATTTATCCAATAATAAAATAAACATTTATGAATTGGTAATCAATTTTATTTTCAAGCGACATAATTATATTATACTCACGTATTCAATTGTGAGAATAACAAGGAATACGTAAATTCGATTCTCTTCAATTCTCTACTACAACGTGTAAAGTAAATTCAATAGCATGCATAACGGCTGACTCTGACTTGAACATTTGACTTTCAATGTGATCTTTGATTCAATAGCAAGCGGTCAATTTATAAAATACGTGGTTTCGGATAGCACTTTCATAAGATTGAATATAAACACTGTTTTTTGAGGTTTAAATTAATTTATTGTACAGTGATTTAAAATGAAACATAAAAAATTATAAACCTTATGCCACGTGGAACGTTGTATTTTGTTTTATTTTACATGTTCGCAGTTACGTATTTTGAACTGATGCCAAAAATGCGATTAGCTTGCAGTGCAGCGATACTAGATATAACATGGTATACTTGTAACTTTTTTGTATTATTGCATGGACACAAAAAGGAGCAGAAGATCGCTTGATGTCAAATATCAATCCTAACTAGGGGTTATGAAGAAACGATAACCTCCATCGCGCTATCCATTCTTCAGTTAGGCCATCCATATTATAGAAATCAGATATAACACGACAGCGGCGAGTGTTGATCTTCACACCAGTGCAGTGATATGTTAGAGATAGAGGTAAGTATTAGCCTGGTCGTACTTGCAGATTAAATACAGTGTATTATGATCAAAAAATGTTTATAAATTATTCTCCTTGCTCTTTAGAGAGATTGTTTCGTAGTTTCGTAGGTGCATCAGAACTCATTAATTTAGATTTTAGACCTAGCTTTACTCCTAAAATCTAGAAGTATAATAATACGTGAAGCAAAAACTTCGGAAACAAATTTACGAAAATTGCGCGAACGGAGGAGTATGAAATTTGGCACACTATATATATAATATAATAAATATTATAGGATATATTCGAACCCTGCTTAAAGATGTTTAGATCCGTTATACGAATATTATAATTATATTTGCTCAAAATCGTCGATAAATTTGATCTAATATAAACCTATGTGTTAATGATCTGTTGCTATTGGTGGCGATAATGTGAGTGGCCCTTAAATTTCTTCTCGATCAATATAATTGCTTCCTGTGTTAAAATTCTTACGAATTGAAAACTAGTATTGACAAGAACAATATTTATTACCAAAAAAATATAAAAAGTCACAAGTTATGTACGGTCCACGTACATTATTACATAACATAGGAACCAATTGAAAAATCATCAAATCTGTCAAACACTATATATACAATTTTACATAATAGCCAAATCAGTTCGCAATTAACCATCAGCATTAACAACGCGCAACTCTAAATGAGTAATAAAATTAATAAGAGGTGTCAATTATCTTAATAAACTTTATCGGGGTTAAGTAGTAACTTTATAGGGTTCGGATAAGTGAAGCATGTTACGCCAGGGGTCGCGGGTTCGAATTCCGCCTTGCAGGTACATGGATGTTTATATAATATGTATTATATGTATTTCTATAAAAAAATCTTAAATCTATAAAATTTATAAAACTTAATAAATATATTCCGTTGTCTAGTATCCATAACACAAGTCCTTACGCACTGGGCTAGTCTAACGTGGTGTGTAAAGTCCACAGATATTTATATTTATTTATATAAATATTGTTCTGATCAATACTTGTTTTTTTTTTCATTTAACAAAAAATATCAGATGTTAAAGATGCAAGATGTTATTTCTTTATGATAAACACGATGAGACATTATCATGTTCTTTTTTTCATAACTGGTCATAAATAAAAGTTTTCGCATCAATTACGCAACGCAGCGACGACATACACATTAATTAAAAAATGAAATGATAGCAGTATAACAATGGACTGCATAAAATATTTCATGCAGCAAATATCTGTAAGTAAAACAAATTACCCTTAAATATTCAGGCAATTTATCAGTGTATAAATATAAAATACTTGTTAAGTGTATTTAATTTATCCGCCTGCCAATTTCGTAAATATTTTGCAACATTACTTATGTGTTCGAAACCCACATTTTGTTACCATATTTAATTTACTCTGTACTTCGGAAATAATTAAAATGGATTACACCTAGGCATCGCCGTAATTAAAATCGGCTACGTTCGTATGCGAAAAAAATATTATTACGTGAGAATCCTACTTCATTATTCATATTTTAATTAACATGTTAATTATTTTAGTCTTCAATTTTCATTTCAACGTTTTTCTTATTACATATTTAACCCTTAACCGGAGTCGGGGGTCAAAAGTTACCCCCATGATTCATATTTTTCGTCATACTATCGTAGTTTAGGTAACTACGCGCGCGCGCACTTACGTATTCTCATTACGTCGCAAGGTGTGGTGGTTGACGGACGAGTGTCGCTGTAATATTTCTAGAAGCAGAGGTCAAAAATTAATTCCAACTCCGAAAGTGTGTTTATTTTGAGTGTTCATTTTCTAATGTTTTATTGTGTTTTTGCAATAATTTACTATCAACATGGCTGGTTTTTTGGGTGACAATGATATATCGCAACTGTTGGACGACGAAGATGATGAATTTGATTCCGAAGCTGATGTGTGATGACAAAGAAATCAGCGATTGTGAGTTGCTGGGGAAACTTAGCTGTTCAGAAGATAGTAAATTGAAAAAAATCTACCAAAAAGTGTAGCAAATGCCTATTATTCATTTGTAAGGACCATACTGCGCAATCACCTGTCGTAAATGTCAAAACATACATGCTGACTTTGTATTAGTTTACATGGACAATTAAAATAGAAAATATTTTTATTTTTAGTTGGTGTCGAAAGAAGTTGTGATTTTTTTATTGCGATTATATAGGAAAGAGGTTTATAGAAGCGATTTTATGTTAATTTTGTATTTTTATAGAATTTAAGGTCTCTAAAGGTTCGTCTCAATCAAATATGTAGGAAAGTAGGTAGAACTTCTACTATAACACAAAATCAGTGATCTATGATTAAAAAGTGCCATAATTATTACTACTAATTATTTCTATCTAGAAGGTAGTTTTCTCAAAAGTAAAACAGGTAATTAAAAAATATGCATGGCTTTAATGATATACGTCACCAAACATAGGGGTAAATTTAGACCCCCGATTCCAGACATATTACCATTTTTTATGACTCCAGCTAAGGGTTAATTTAATACACTTTGTCGTGCTTTTTCATAACTTTTTAACTTTTAGTAACTGATTAGTAACTAAATTGTAGGTTATCATTACGCACAGAAAAGTCCATAGTGTACAATTGTTTTAATACATAAGTCATAAACAACGTTCAGTGTTGCATGAATCATCAGCTACTTTAATATATTATTTCATGTGATCACATTCAGTTTGTCTCAATATTTTATTTGTACATAAAAATGAATTAACAGATAATTAATAAATTAATAATAACGATAATATAAATGAAATGAATATTAATTAAAATGATATAGGTAGATATTGCGAAACCAAATGGTTTATTTGCACGTCATAAGTATTATCACAACATGGATAAGTTTAGTGGTGGATAAATAATGTAGCTGAGGTGTTAAGAAATTTAAAACCTAATTAACTGGTTTCTACTGTCTGTTTTCTCATAATATGTATCCATTATGAAGTAAAATGATAAACTATTATAAATAAACGACAATATAACACTGGAAATGATTCTAAAACAGATTTATATAAAAAAAATTCAGCAAAACGACTAAGATGACTGACAATTAATGTTTACTATCCATTGACGTCATAAAAGATTTAACCAATCCGAAGTGTTTCGTGTTACGTGACAAATCTAAAAATAAAAGTATTTTATTTTTGTATTTTTTCAATGAATTAATTAATATTTTCAGGTGACAATACTACAAAAAAAATTATAATATATAAGGATGATAACAAATAATGCTTACTTTTCACACTGTTCAATAGCCTATTAACGTACTAGGGGACTCATTTTGACTATCTCGGGACACTTTATTACATTACAAGAAGTAAATAAGCTTTGCTTTCATTTAATTTTTCATTCATTTCATCAGTAGCTTTATAACATATTTAATAAAGTAAATTGAATAAAAAAATAATTAAAGAAATTGACACTCATTGTGTATAACTATTTTGTTTTATGGTGCAGGGAAACCCCTGGGGGACCCTGGATGGGTTCCGTTAGCGTCTATTCACATTGCGGCACAGGATAGTGCTGAATATCCATTAAAACAGCAATTGCTATATTAGGTTTACCCATTAAAACAGCGTTTGCTATATACAGTTAATCATCAGGGAACCTCGATAGTTAATCAGTGTACCGATGGAATCTCCGTAGCATGATGACATTTTTTTCGTATTTAAATTTATAATTGCAATAAAGCAGGTCAAGTACATGTCGAGCGACGTGCATTGTAGGGTTCTATAGTTGCGTATGACAACTTTGAGTTCACGTTCAAAAATATCTAAAAACGAGTCCTTAAAGGATGGTGGTAACTACTTCACGCTTGATTCAAGTATGTACTCCCAAGCGCGGCTTCAACGTCTCGCGAAGCGTAACGTCGAATCTTGTCATTCAAATGGGTATTATAAATTCTTCTTAGTCGTCACACTATTACTTTTATATAAAATATCCGTACCAAAGGACAGCTTTCTAATATCTATAGTCTCTGAGTAAAACCGCGGACAGACAGACGAACATGACGAAACTATAAGGGTACCTCGTTTACTATGGAACCCTCAAAAGGAGTCATTAGAATGAAACTAATTAAACGTATTTTAACGCGGTTAATTTAATTATTTAGCTCTCTAAACTCAACGTTTTAGAAGTTTTACAGTAACCATAGTCACGGGTAGACTAAAGAAAAAAACAAAAGAAGAAATAAAAAATCACATAGACGTACTCACGTATCTGTAAAGCTACATTTACGGATCTCCTAAATTTTGTTCTCAAGGTTTTCAGTCGGAAATTATTTATGACAACTACATAACAATGATATTGTTTATGACGCTGTTTCATTCTTTATAGAAATATAAATTTTATTTAATATTATCAATCACGAGATGCTAATTTTCTTTTATAACGTCACTACATCATCATAACCACAAGCAGAAAGCTAATTTCAATATAAATTGCTTCGCATTTAAAACATTGAAATACATAATATATTTCGGCTTCGTTTTTATTGTTAAAATACATAATTATGCATTTTTTTTAATAAAATGAAATATAATTAATAAAAACATCAAATTATATCTATTACAATAATTTATATATATTCATATACATATTTTAATAACATAGAATATAATTTTATTACAGTAATTCCATTTGAATGGCACAATACAGATCAAGCAATTCAAGTAATTTGCTTATTAATATCATAAGCAGTTCACTATTATAGTTATTTACTGATACTGGGTAATAAAAAATCACAATTGTAATACAAAATTACTGCAGTGAATCACATTTTGATTTATTTTGTTTCTACTAAATATTCTAAATAGCATTGTCATTGTATTTCAATTTCAGGTCCTACTGAGATGTTTTTAAAAGAGATCATATTTAATATGAGATTAAAGAGCAATAATAATCATATGAAAAAAAATAATAATCATATTAAAAATGTACCAATAGCATTATCTAGATAATTATTGATAGGTATATAAAATAATATAATATTAAAAATCATTACAGGCAAAAACTAACTTAAGAAAATAGGTTAAAAAGCTGGTGTTTTATCCCTTGATCTATTCTTGAATTGAGTTTTTACTGAACATACTTTCATTGAGTTAGTAATTAGTTCTGATAAGCTAATTTATTTGTACTCGGAGACTTTCAAGGAGCATCAAACAGATTAAAAGTTTTTCGATTTGTTTTCGAAAATGACAAATTGAACTTTTTGATTAATTTAAATGAAAATAAATGTGGTTTTTACAATTAAGAATTATTTGACTGAGATTTTTTTTGGGTACCTATTACTTAATGAAATTGAGTAAAACTTCCTTGCCAAAGTGACAAGGAATTTCATTTGGCTTCATTACATCAAGATCATCAGCATCATAATTTATTATTCAATCACATCTATGATAATAATGATGATTATAATGAAATAGGGAAAATATTTTTAATACGGCCAACAATAAATTCCAGAACTAGAACACTTATCGTAACTATCGATAAATCTAGTTAATTAAGCAAATGGATTACATTCAGTGCACGATTGAATGAACGGGTGAATTTAGAACTTGCAAATTGCCGCTAACTGCTGATGCAACTCTCTAATCGATTTGTTTGTACAAATAAGTTTTTTGACAATTTTAATTTAGATTGTACCATAGTCCAATCTTAGGTATGTAGTAGTATGTTATAATATGAACACAGTAATTTATAAGAGGCAGTCACAACTGCATTGCATCTAAATGAATAATATAAGCAAGACTTTTCTGTTCTTTGCTATAATTTATTTAAAGATGAGCGGTATAGGATATTTAAAAAAAATTCTAGTATATTTACTATCTGTAACTATAGGTAAATAATTTTCTTCTTTGTATGTAAATAATCTACTGCCACTTTACGAAACTAATTTACGATTTACATTAATTTCCGTAACGAATGCCTTAGTTGTGAATCTCGTAATCAGAAAGAAACCGATCATGATACATTGATTTGAGGCGAAATTTTGTAACATGTACATTGTACATAGTTAAGGGTTCATTGTTGACACGCGAGGAATAACGGAGCCTCTATCAGTGGAAGTATTTTGTATTTACACTTAAGCATTTAACATGGTGTTATATTTTATATTCCTCCAGGTCTACGATAGTCCTTGTAACTAGGCTGTTAGAGCAACTGATAAGTTAGTTTTATAGTATAAGGCGTCAAACAAACTGTACACAACTACTACAGACGCCAAAGTAAATATCTACTTTATTGTTGCAGTTTTTTTGTGCCGTCCTTCTCAATTTCCATCCAATGGGCCACATAAAACCCACAACTCCTAGAAACGTGTTAATATAGCTGTCCTTTTGCGACAGTAGGCGGTATCATGTAAGCAAGATGTACATATCGGCCCAGTCTTGCCACATTTCAACATCACCATATATTCTATATTTACACCAAGAAAATTAAAATTAACACTAAACTTAGTGCTGGATTATATTTTAATTATCAAGCTTATTTAGAAGTGATTAGATTTTGATATTATTATACTGGTGACCGAATTTACAATCAAACATGGAATACAAATGACCGCTCGACGCATCACGCTGAATTCGAGATTTAAATTTAACTTTATGAAATAAACTAGAATATTCGTTTGAATCCACTACATTGCATGTGATGGGAGTAAAAGAAATCTAATTAGTTATACGACGAATAAATCAGCCACAGGTAACAACCGTTATATACTTGACCATTATTTTGATATTAAATATAAACCTCTTGAGACAACATTATATGAATGGAATCAATTTTAAATTCGTGAGCTACTCGAATATTTCGTGCATAAATAAACCAGATAAAGGCAGAGTTGGAATAGTGCCCATATTGGTCATAGTTGAAAAATAATACCTTAGTAAGCCGCATATTATATTTTTGTGAGCTTATCACACTATGTAAGGCAACTTACATAAGTTATGTACCGTAAATTTCTGTTAAGCGATTTGTTAATTTGAGGATTTTTTTTATTTATTATAAAACTAGCTGCGCCCCGCGGTTCCACCCGCGTAAATTTCGATCCCGTGGAAAATAGAAAATCATCCAATGACATCACCACCACCACAGGAGTATTTTTTCGGGATAAAAACTATACTGTGTCAATCCAAGTCCATATAGAGGGTGAGTAACGAACAAACAAACAAACAATCAAACTTACAAACTTTCGCATTTATAATATTAGTAGGATACAATTGTAGAGAAGGTAGTTCCGAACAGCATTGCAGCTGGATTCGGCCGGCACGACCGGAGAGCTGCCAGTCGGTCACATGATATCGTCTTAAAAGTGATGGCTGTCCATTGAGAATATATGCGGTTTGTTCTCAGTGGACCATGGTGGGGTTTGGAAACAAAGAAGGGTAAAAATAGCTCCGTTTCCTCGTTTGTCCCTCAAGGCGACCTTTGACGACCAGGCTGACGCAGTGGTACAGGGCTCGGATAATAAGGAGCACGTCGCGCCTGATATCGCGGGTTGGAATCCCGCCGTGGTCATGGATAAAACATTTTATATATTTCTGTTGTCTAGTACCCGTAACACAAGTCCTTACGGTACTTAGCACGAGGCTAGGCTAAGGGTAGGTATATGTCCACAGATATTATTATTATTATAATTATAAGGCTTTTGGATATGGGCGTAGCGAACCCGCCGCTCTGTAATGTCTAGCACTACGTTAGCGTAGGAATATAAATTAATGTTT
Organism: Calycopis cecrops; assembly: GCA_001625245.1. Classification (NCBI taxonomy): domain Eukaryota; kingdom Metazoa; phylum Arthropoda; class Insecta; order Lepidoptera; family Lycaenidae; genus Calycopis; species Calycopis cecrops. The sequence goes on along the minus strand of LUGF01058501.1, from coordinate 99,229 downwards.
ATATTATAGAAACTATTTGAATGGAAGAATAAAACCTTCGCAATAGATAAGTTTTTAATATGAAGAAATATATATTTATTCAAATGAATTATAAAAAGAGTTCATTCGAATAATGTCTAGTTTGACAATAAAAAATTTTTATTGTATTATTCTTCGACTAGAAGACCTCCGGGCCAGAACCCTGGAGGTATAGGAAATACTATATGAATGTTTCTATGTATAATTAGAAGAAATAAACAAATATTCATTCTCCAAGTCTATTATTCAAGTAGTTAAATCAATATTTCCCTTTCAGCCAGATTGGCACAGTTATCATTTAGGGAGTCATAAGTAAGGAGAATAGATATAGGAAGTACTGCTGCAAGAGAACGCTACGCCCCGAATAGAAGCCTGCAGACACTACAGTACTTAGCACGGGGCTAGGGTAAGGGTAGGTATATGTCCACAGATATTATTATTATTATAATTATAAGGCTTTTGGATGTGGGCGTAGCGAACCCGCCGCTGGTGTAGCACAGAACGTATTCAATTCGTTGCTGATACAACTATCCTGTCGTCTAAGCCTGTCTTTGTCTTGTTCTTCGAATATGACTTAAAATGCATAGCGGTATTTTTGGATGAAAATACATTAATATCACAAATAAATCAAGAAGTAGGTAAGTAATGTAAAACAATTTACATATAAAATAGCTTATAAAACAATTAAACAACAAACAAACAATTAATATAAAATGAATGGTGATTGTATTTTCACCATTAGTACTAGTCAAACTCGAGAAGTTAAAACAATGTTGTATAAATTCCTAATACTTTACCCTCAACTTTCTGTTTATTCCAAACTTGTTATCGACTTTGTTCATAATTAAAAGAAAATATTTGAATTGAATATCAATTGTATTTGCTATACTGTCGCATTTTGTTATTTATAAATATACCTACAAATTAAAATTACTATTGCTTCTCATCGTAGTTTCGTAATTATGAACAAATGACCTACCAGACAGTACCTCTCCTTCAAACTAGACTGATAGACCGGGCCCTAGAAGTATTTGAGTAACAAAACCTGAGTACCGCATTTCACCAATAATTTCACAAATCTAATGCATCGCATCACATCACAGTCGCTACAGCAACAATACAATACAAGCTAGTACTTGTCACGTGTGCTGTGATCTCATTTTGTATTAAGATTTTAAAGCCCCATTCCTTTAATTTCTCATCTTAAAATACATAACATTAAGAAAAAAATAGAGAATGTACTTTGTAAAACACAATTGCGAATACCAAGACGATGCTCTATTTGATTCTCCCTAGGAAATACATTTAAGCGTAGCCTCAGGGCGGGAAGATTATGTGGGGCTCAAGAACAAACGACTTTCCATATCCATCCTAGCGTTGTTCCTACTTTTCCGCCAAAAGGAGAGCCACGGAAAAGTGGTGGCATACTACCACTTACTAGAGAACTTAAGCCAGTCCCTGAGTTCTTGAAGATATGAGGAACCCTTATCTACTCATGTAGCCCCAGTGGTTCGGTTTATTGTGACAGAGATTATGCAAATATGTCCGTTGCCATTCTTTACCATAAACTTACGTCAGTCCCCGAGTTTATGGTAAAGAACGGCAACGTATTTGCATAATCTCCGGTTATCTCAATGCTTATGGGCATCGACTCGTAGTCCATTTTCAAGCATGTTGATAAGAAAACCATGAAGTTCTGAGTTTAAGTCCCGGTGGGGACCAAATTTTTGGGACCAAAATATATCAGCCGAAACGACTACATTAAATTATGGACATGTGTAGTCAACAACTGGATTTCCCAGCAGGGGAGAGGTGTCCTCGTTGTCACAAATACTAAGTGTCACAACGGCTATATTTTTGGAATGGCAACGTCCTCACGCATGTTAGTGCTACCAACCACACAGAGAATGATGATTTGTTTCCAAAATTTAATATCGGCAAACCAAACAAAGACTCGTAGGCAATGTTGGATCCTAAATGTTTTGTCCTATCGTTGCTTCAGAGATCGTTCCCTGATAAATGTAAATAAACATATTACTAAAATATATAATATTATGCATCTTAAATTTTAATCTCTACATACATACATACAGAATAGCACAGGGTAAGTTGTCACAACACGAGAGTGACATTAGTAATACAGTAATTGTATATAATAAATTGTTAAATCTATTTATACCCCAAGGACGTGTTTTCTAACATTGACAATAGTTGTTATGATATCATCAAAGTTATTTTGGTTTTATACAAATCCCAGTGTCACTGCTATACTACAGAAAGCTCAATTATTTTATTAAATCACAATAACTTCAAGATATTTTTCCCGAATGAAAAAGCTCATTCATTTCTAAAAGGATTTATAACTTTATAGAAGAGCATAACGAACCATGTTTACCATCTGTTTATATGACTCCTCTTATCTTCTCTCTTCAGTATTAATATTTATTAGTATAATATTAGCATTTGTGGTTGTTCTGACAGAGAGAAATATTATTTTCATCTAAACAAGATATTTCATGATCCTTGTCGGGGGTACCGTTTTCACAAAATGATCGATTAAATCAGACGAAATTTAAATTTAAATCAACTTATATAATAATATGTATTTTTAAACGATGTTACATGATTTTTCCTATATTCCCAGCGTCCTGTTATAATTTATCCACCAGTCAAGGCACGTCAAGCCTAGCTACTCGGAACGGCTGTTAAAGTTATTTTTATAATCTTCATGAGCATTAATAGATTTTAAAATATAATGTTTCCCTTTCATCTATTTTGTATACATGGCATATATACATATGGATTTCAGGATGATTTAAATGTTGAAATGAAAAATAAGACTTAAATACGCCGCAAAAACATAGACTTAAGAAATCACTTAAGTATTTACTAGGCTTATGCTCAGCAAAATAGATGATGATGACGACGTAGAAATCTATGTTCACCAGTAGATAGTCAAAATTTACTTATCGATGGACACGATTTTCGTTACTTTCATTGCAAAATATACCCAGTTCTCATTGTTGCTCCCCTGAGTACATTTTACATGTCACCGCCTTAGGCTATTTTGTTGAAAGCGTACGGGAAAAATAGAGAGAATTTTCTAGAGCCTTTTAAAGTTTCGCAGCTTCTGTCTTGACGATGTCGTTAAATTGCGAAGTTATTATAGTCACGACTAAATTCTCCGCTTTGCTTGAACAGATTGAAAATATTTAATGTTCCTAACAAATATAATATAAGCGAAAGCCAATTTTCGTAGATTTAGATTACAAAATTTTAGCCGAGAAGAAGAGAAGTTGTAGATGTGCAGAATAATAAACAGTTATAAAATATTAAATTTTAGGAAGAGGTAGTGCCACAATGCATGCTTGCACGCAGCAGAATTTGGCTGTTCCTGCCTGGGAGGGACCTCTCGCTTACACTAAACCGGCGTAAAGTGACAGCTATGCTATCGCGTTTTGTGCGGTGTGTAAGTAACCTGTAGCCCATGGAGGTTGGACGAGAAAGAAGGGGAGCACATGTGTATAGCCTCAATGCGGATGTCTATGGGCGTCGGCAGTCATGAAAATGACTTCAACTGCTAGTTTGACCCCTTATACTATAAAAAAATCCAGCCCAATTCAGCAGCAATGCAACATAGCTGTACATTAGTATATACTATTCTACTAATTTAAAAATTTGACAACGATTCTTTCCCCCAAGGGGAACAATGCTGCCATAGCAAAGTTAACCCGCACCACAGGACTACCCCACCAACTTCAGGGCAAATGTAGTAAGGTTCTCATTGTCACTCGTTATTACATGCACAGAAGCACCTACTCGTTCTGCTATTACCTTCATATAAGAAGAGTAATAAGAACACCCACTTCGTTTAACTTGTCTTCGCCCAAGATATATTTACTGAC
>LUGF01058501.1:75164-94855 GCA_001625245.1 Calycopis cecrops | reverse complement strand
CCTACTAAAACAACATCAACACTAAAATTAGTATATACTATTCTACTAATTTAAAAATTTGACAACGATTCTTTCCCCCAAGGGGAACAATGCTGCCATAGCAAACCCGCACCACAGGACTACCCCACCAACTTCAGGGCAAATGTAGTTCTCATTGTCACTCGTTATGACATGCGCAGAAGCACCTACTCGTTCTGCTATTACCTTCATATAAGAAGAGTTATAAGAACACCCACTTCGTTTAACTTGTCTTCGCCCAAGATATATTTACTGACCTTGAGCTACTAACCCCTACCGCCACGACAAAGCGTAGACGATGGTGGAGGCAATTTAGGCCTTTATATCCAATGCGCTTACTTCTCACCATCACCAAGAACTCTGTAAATCAAACTTTAATCAAAATGACCAGATTCTAGATAATGTGACTTTGAACTGTCAAATAAACACGCCGTATAGAATTTGTTGTACAACATCTTGTATATAATATCTACGTTAATATATATCAGCAGTATCAAATGTGTGTTGTGTGAAAGTATTTTGAAATTGTGTAATAATAATTGAGATAGTAAATAATCTCCTTTAATAAACAGAAGGAGAGAATTACGTTTCCCCGATAAAGTAAAATTAAACAATAATTAGTTTAGTCTGCAAAAGTATCTTTTGTTTCAATTGTTGCTGCGAATTTCTATTAAAAAATACATTATTTATTACTATCAATTAACTTTAGTACTATTCATAAACTTAAATACGTATCTAAAAATGATTTCTTTTATTTATCAATAGTATTGCGTAAGACTCAAATATGTCCGAAATAGCAGCTCTTAAATTACATTCTTGAAAGGGAATTGGATTCACATTTATCAAAGCTGACCTGACAAAGTTCCGTATAAAAGGCTGGCTAAAATGTTACCTTCTTTCACTGCGACGATGACATTAAGATTCGATTAACTACCCTCTCCCCTTCTGTTAAACTGGCGTGTAGCCTTGAATTGGGGCCATGAAATGTATTTTTCTTATTTTGCAGTTTTCATAGCAGTTAGCAAAATTTATAAACTGACTTACTGGGGTCCGCATAAAAAACATCTTGAAATTGCGCGTTGACACATTTAAATTGTACGTAATTCTTAAATATGTCTCTTAAATAATCTTATATTACAATCGAAGAAATATAACAAAGAAACATGATATGTAAATGGTACCGTATCTTTATTTAATACCTATTATTCTCATAGCTATGAACCACAAAGGATTACTGAGATGATATTACATTATGTACTCGTACTTACAATATGCATGTGAAATCCATATTAATATTATAAATGCGAAAGTGTGTTTGTTTATTTGTTTCCTTGTCATTCTTTCACATCATATCGGATCATCAGATAGATGTAATAGCTAGTGAAATATAATAAATAGATATAATGCTTGAAGAGGACATATTTTATATACAATAACTTCATTTAAGGGTAAACAAGGGTGGTTGTGTGGTATTTGTATTCATGGTAATATGCCATAAACCTCATTATTTTAAAAATACTAATTAGGTTTACCAAGAGCAATTATTCATAAACTTAAGTACATATCTACAAAAAATGTCCTTTATTTTATCAATAGTATACGCAGTGCCAGATTGCACATAACCATTTATAGGAATTACTTGCGTAAAATATCCGCTTGTTGCATTGCTCTACGTTACTTGAACTATGCTCGAGTCTAGTGGTTTCCTAAGTGAAAACAAATGCTAACTTGCCACCGTTAGGGAAATATTTTTATATAAAACACTTTATTCAAACAAAATAAGTAGCTTCTAGATATTTTATCTTCAAGTATTTTAGACCAAACTTACTCTATTTTTGTTGAAATCGTCGCAATGATTATATTTTTAACTAATAATATTACCATAAATTTCGTGAAATTTTGTAATAAAAATAATAAAAACTAACTGGAGCTGTCATATTTTAAGATTTTACCATTTTTAGGGTTCCGTAGTAAACGATGAACACTTATAGTTTCGTCATGTCCTTCTGTCCTTCTGCGGTATTATTCAGTGACTATAGGTATTAGAAAATTATAATTTCGTATGAATATGAAGATTTAACAAGAGAATAAGAGGTCAAGACCAAAAAGTGACGCAAAAAATCTTGAAAAAAAATTAAAATGAAAGCTGAGTAGCGAGTCCGACTGGTATAAAAACATTTGTTAGTATGTATGTATGTATATTTAGCACAAACGTGGTATAACAGTCTGGAATAACAGAATAATACATTTTAAATAGATTTAAATCTACCGTATAGGATTAAAGCCGATAAAACTTCAGCTTAACAATAAAAATATTCGTACATTTTATTTACTTAAATTTATCATAATAAATATAACGCACTCTAAAGTAAAAATCAACTGTGACACGTCATTGCTTACATTTATTGACGGCGACATTTTCCCACCAAGAACACCAAATTTCAGCATACAATATTATGAAGCACGTCTAAAAGCATTTTGGTTAGAAACATTTTCAGTAAAGTTATACTTACTAATTGATGGTCTAGAGAATTATCGTTCACTGAACGATAATCTTTGTTATTTTTTTAAGTATGTATCTGCTAAAAGGGAAACCTGAAACAAGTGGCTCGCCGTATTTATAATATCATAATAATCGTAATACATAATTAGACGACCTTATGAGATTCCACTCTTAAACTAATGCATTTTTTTTCAATAAATTGGTACCCGCCTTTAGTGGCATAATAATAAACAAATATTATTATATATTAATATCATCACTTTATTCCAACTGTCAAACAAGCTTTGCTCAAAACAAGGCCATCCCTTAAAGAACAAAAGCGGCGAGCCATATCTACGTGGAAGTTGTGGTCGACTAAATATAAAAACTTGGGAAAGCATGTCAAAAGGAAAAGTCGCTTTGAATAGTTCTTGTGTCCTGGAAGACAGTTATTGGTACTTAATTGGCATAATATATATCCATTCATTAGACTCTATCAATATTTTTTTCATATCAATATTTGTCGTTTTTGCTGGTGAATATGGGAGCGATTTATGATCGTAGGGATTTGATGATTTCCTTGCAAACTTGACAGACATTTCACTTGGTGTTGCGACAGCCAACTCGTATTGCAAATATTGTTATCTCCGACACCAAAATGCATGAAAAATGAATAATTTTAACGTCTCCTGTAAAATAAATATCAATTACAAGCCTCTAATTAATGTTTTTATGTTACTATGATGCTGCAAACGAGCAGTCCTTAGCTTGATTGTTACGCAGATGTTCTATTCATCTTCAATTGTCCGCCGAAAACTCATAAGTCTCACGAAACGCGACAACACAGCTGTAACTTTGCGGTGTTATGTGAGCGGACGTAGATGGCTTTTGTACCTACCGGCTAAAATCATTGCAATGCAGCATGGCACTACCACTCATCAAATTATTACATACCTATACCTTGATAATTATATACCACATTACATACTTATCGTTAGATCATAATGTGCGGAGGAGAATAAAACTAAAATATATATTATCTTTATTGTCACCCGCATAAACATTATAGGTATGTAGTTTGTCGTCTAAAGACATTGTAGCATGTTTTTTTATATATTAAGAGATAAATGGGGTCAGAGGAGCAGCCAACCCTTTAAAGGTCACCGTTATAGTCCTCTGCTTAGAAGTTATAAGGACGCAGCGTTCCTTTATCTCCCCCCCCTCCCCGTGCGCCTCCGAAAACTGATTCCCAACACAAAATGTGACAGCACGATTGTCACTTCATGCCGATATCTTGTGCTAGCGAGTACTAGTGCAAATGTGAGAAGTAGGTTAATAAAGCTGGTAGTTAAGTTTATACTAAACTCAAGGTATTTGCAGTAAATAAGGAAATCAAATAACCGACGCTCTGTATATCATAGTGTGGAAACGAAATAAATGCAAATGTCCTACCTGTTGTGAATGTTTATATTTGCGCTTACGTGCTGACTCATAACAAACATGAGATATATTCGGTTTTATACCACTTATGAAAAAAAAAAACTGTGTATCTTTGGTAAATTGCGACGCGAAATTCACAGAACAGTTTTATATTATGTAATTAGGAAAATCAGTCATGACATGAAAATATCATTTAATCCGAAAAGTAAAATATTATAAAAATGAATTTTACCTTGGGATATATTTAAAACAGGTAAAACCATGTAGCATGGTTAGTTTTAATTATGTCAATTTTAGTAACAATAAATTGACCGTATAAGAGAAGGGTTACGGCCCTAAAAAAGAGATGAATAGTGGTACATAGTAAAAATAATAGTACATAATTTGATTAGTAGAAAATTTGAAATTTATCATCGTCGTCTTTTCCAAGTGAAAGCTTTAATTATCTTTTGCGCGAACTGCGTTACTCCACTTGGTCAAAGTTCGATCGATACACATTTTACCCAAGCTATATCTTCACTCTAAAATCTTAAGCCACCTTCCATACTGTTTTGAGTATATGACCTATAAATTTGACACTGATCCCACATACTTTTATAGCTTAGCTACCTTATTTTATCCCCAAGGGAATGGTCTCCTCCGTAAGTCGGTCACAGATATATGAAATGACTTACTTCGGGTCGTATTTCAGAGGCAGCACTGAAAGTTTATATGTGTTTTTGTTTCGGTCGATTAAGTTTGTTACGAGATCCAGGTATGTGAGGTTAATGTCGAGAGCGTAGTGTAATATAGTTTATAATTTTATATTTAACTGTTATTGTAGTTTTATAATAGTTTGCACTATTACTATAAACATTCAATAACAGTTGATCAATTAGTATGAAAAAATGAAAATGAAAAAGTAATTATTCAAAATAGAATTACAGGAATTACTTGAATGTCAACAATCAAATCTACCACCGGTTCATCCCTAGCCCTGTCCTGAGTAGAACCGGCGAAACAAACTCAGCGGGCCTCATGTTGTGATGATATTTAAAATACAATACAATGGATACGATGATATAATACAATACAATTTATAACAAAACAAAAAACGAAACAGCCTGGGAGGAGGGTATTATAAAGAATTATAATATTTATATACCTACATATGCAATGAATTGCATTATTACAAATGTACTTACTGTAAACAAACGTAACGTAAAGCAAATTATTCATAATGCCACTGTGTCGAATGCCATTGAATTTAGAACGAAAAGAAAATTTTACATGTGACTGAGCTGTAGCGCCCATTTCAACTGAGTCCTCGGATGTAAAAGGGTTTTTCTGTATTTGAGGGAATCTCTAGACTCATAGAGGAAAATGCTTCTTTAGAAAAGTAAAGTCAAGGCTCTAGTGAGACCGTTTCTAGCCATTGTTTGTGTGTTTCTTGCATTTCTTTAGGAAGTAGTTTATTTTAAAATAAACGTGTCTGTTAAAATAACAGTTAGTTTTTGAAACATACGTTTATGTTTTCGTATTTATTTAACGGGATATATAGATCATACATAATGACAAACTCATTTTTCACACAATATATTTTATTTAAGTTAATTATATTAATTTAATTATATAAAAGGTTCATTAAAGCGAGAGCATTAAATAAAACCACTTAATTAGTGTATCATTTCCAGGCTACACAATAAAAAAATATTTTTTTTTCTCACATCGTACACACTGTAGCCCAGCTGATCGTCGACTATTGCCGGCCGGGCTCATTCACCCCGTGATCGCTGTAGCCGCCCGGTACAAAGCATGATTACATTTTTTCGCTATTTAACTTGTTTTAAAAAAGTAAAAATACTTTTTTAAAACAAGTTAAATAGCGAAAAATCATAGTCATAATCATAGAAAAGTAATAGTATTTTTGTCGTAAATTTTTTTTTAATAGTTTCGGATTAACTGTAGGCACTTATAGTGGTTGGTGGGTAGCAGGTGGTGGTTTAATTTAATGCCTCTCGTTTTTATCAACCTTGTATGTAGGTAGTGTTAATATTTTTTTTATATAATAATATACATTTTTTTTTCATATTTTATTATCCTAATGACATGCTTATGGTATATGCCAAATGTAAATATATTCACTTATATTCCACAATTACTTGTACTGAACAAGACAATTTGTCAAAATTCAAGTAAATCTGGGTAATTTGATATAATATTATGACGTTTCAGACAATATCACAATAAATTCTCTGGATATATTATAGAGACAACAAAATAATTTATAATATGCAGACTTGCAGAGTTAACTTATTAGGTAAGCACCGTATGTTCTCCTACTGGAAGTAGGTGATCTGTGCTAAAGACATGTTTTTAATATAATATTTCTTACTATACATAAAGAAACAGTATAACTTAGCAACACTTTAAATTCATTTAAAGTATTACTTCGTTAGTTTTATCTAAGACACCAATCATATCAGAATAATAACGTTAAAAAAGTATAGCAAGAAAATAAATAATTAGTATTTCTATATAAAGTATGAGTAATATCAGTTTCGCTCCTTTGTCTTTGTAGAACTCGGATACTGACGCCGAGCAAGACAATAGTTGTGGGAACAAAGACAATGTATACTACTAGTCTATAATAAACGATAACCTGCGCGCTCTTAATTATTTTATTTTTTACTTTAAATAGCAAACATGAGAACATCGACTTGTTTATATTAAGATGTCATGAACTATTAAAATAATTAAGCGAAAACTTAAAAGAATATTTTGTATAAGTCTACTAGTAGGTATGATAATATATTCAGTCTACAAAAGTAGTCCTGATGGGATCAAATATTTATTTTCATAACTTGTTAAATTAGGTTCCATTTAGAGTATTAATTACTAATAACTAAATCTATTACATTACTAAGGAGAAAACGTACTACTGAGGAGTACCTAAACGATGAAAAAAAATTGTTTTTTCATCGAGGGAGCAGTGGGTGGCGACCCAGTCAGTTACAGCAAATGAAAGCTGATGCCAATTTCTGCATTCACTGCATAAAATACGTTGAATAATTAACACTATTATTAGGTGATATAAAGTTTTCGTCGATCAACGTGTAAGCGGTTTGGTAATCCCACTTAGGCATTGGCTTAGTAGGTATACAAGATGGCTGGACTTCTACTACAAATATGATATAGTAGTTTGTACATCAACAGCAGGGGATTAAATAACAAACAGGTTAGTCTAGCAGTCGGCAATAAAGTTGGTGATGATGTTATACAATGGAGGATTCCATTTAATTCACTGTATAAGTTTTAATGACAAGAAATTCCGAACACCTTCATTCAATAAACCAACAAAGACGCTGAAATAAAATTTGTCACAAACATTACTCGGAGTCCTTACAACATAGTACAAATAGTGAACCTCATACAATATCCGCCAGAGAGTTGAAATCGAGTTGTTAGTAAACTTAGTGCAGTCGCAGTTCGTGACCACAATTGTTGATTCTGTACGTAGTAACGTACGCCGATGTTAGTTTTACTCCCATAATGTTTGGAGTAAACATTCGATATCCCATCAAATGTCGATAACGCATAATTTACGGAACTAAAGTGGTGAAGCCAATTTTCGTTGTTATCATCATCATCGTCGTCATCATTGAGTTTTTATCACATGACGCCCGGGTGATTGATACCCTGCAACTCGCATGCAAGTTCAGCTTACTTACCTAGTCGTAATCTTTAGGTACGCTTGTAATGTATGAAAATTTACATTTTGTATTACTTAGTGCAACGCCTGATGTAAAATACCTGATGATAAATGTTCCTAAAAGTAGTGGTTTGATGATCGCCTGGCACAGTGGTAACATAGCTCAGATAAGCGGAGCATGTTGTGCCTATGGTCGCGGGTTTGAATCCCACCTAGGTCATACATGTTTATCTGTGTACTATAATATGTATTTCCAACAAAAGCATCTTCTCCGTTCATCTTTGTAGCCGGACAGCATCCCTATAATCACTCCGTCCTCAAGTCAAGTTAAAAATCGAGCCTTGCCAAAATGTCACTTAGCATTGAATTTCTCTTATCAGTTAAGTTTGTAAGAGGTACCTATTCCTTAGCTAACCGCGCGTTAAATCAGATAGTTGAAAATCTTCCTGTCGTATTTACTGCGATAATCCAGTTACTAAATATAACCAACAAAAGCCAAAACACGGAAGATGTAATTTTGTCAGGCTTTCAACGATAATAGGTTGAGAGGTATATATAAGGGTAAATATAAAGAAACGTATACTTGTATCTATGTTGTAAAGATATCCCTGCCATAAACGTTTGTTTGTTTAAGTGTGATTCATTTGTATATATGGTGAGACGGTGTGAACAGGATCCCAATAAATAATGGTATTTTAAATGTGCTTTTTTGAAGTGATAGGCATGAAATCGTTACGACACGTGACCTGATCGCCGGTGCTCTTTTTGAATCACATTTAAGATTCCAAGTTTTCATTTATTTTACTATGTTTTTAGAAATAACTTAGAAATTTGGACATTTGTATTAAATATTTTTTTTTAAATAAATATAACATTAAGTGTAAACCTTATATTATAATTTTAGTGAGTTAAAAATGATAAACTCTCACGATATCTTGTAAAGGGGTGATGTCGAAAAATTAGACCTCGTGTTTGGAAACGTATATAATTCTAGTTGAGATGAGATGAACTGAATTGCGCAGCAAATTACTCAACAATCCGCAGTGGGATTGGTTAGTAATTTGTGCATAATAATGTGTCGTCAAACAAGCAGGTTATGATTACACTGCCTGAATTATTAATTCTGTTGGCCGTCGACGAACAAAGTTTTTGATAATTTTACGCAGTATGACAATTTCCATCCACCATTGGTAGTTAGATTTAAACGTCATTCTAATATAACTAAAATAAAACATAGTAAATTTTTAAAAACGCGACAGCACAGCTGTCACTTCACGCCGGTCTCGTGTAAGCGAGAGGTACCTCCCCAGTCGTGCCGGCCCAATTCGGCTGCATGCAAGCATACAGCGTGGCACTACCTCTTACAATTATTATTGATTCTAACTGGAAGCGATGTAAAATCTATATTATTTTTATTAAATAAGCTACACTTTAAATCTCGTGGTGATGTAGTCACAACAGCATAGGGTATGCTTGCTCATCAACTTCATCAATAGTAAGAGAACGTTCCCATTGGAGATAGGGCTCCCCTAGGTCACAGTCACGAGCAACTAACAGAAGAATATTCTAATATCTCGATAGCTCTATAGGCATGGTCAACAACACCTATAATTGTGGATCTCAAATTATTTTTTTTTTAATGAAAAAAAAAGTGGTATTTGCAAATCCCTCCCTCTCTCTACGTGAGATTGAGGAGCTTACGAGATTTACGTGCGTCTGAGAGTAAAAGACTATCTTACTATTATAATATTTATTCGTTAAATTAAGAGAGATACGTGAGAAATGCTTTATGCAATAGCACTATAAAGTAGGTAGGTACATTTTATTTTTATTGCTACACTATTTTATTCAAGCTTTATCTAAAAAAGGTTTAAAGCATGGTAATTTATACTAAAACCAATATACCTCCAGAGCTAGGCTGAAATTACCCAACCCTAGACAGGCGAGGACAGTTTAATTACAAGTTATAGCATTCAAGCTTGAGCTCGGCCGCTTTTCGTCTATTTCTATGCATGTGATCTAGAGCTAGTGCATTTAACATTAAAATGTACTCATGTGGAAATATACCAAATAATATTATATCTCCATTCACGTCATACACTACCTTCAAATTATTCAATTTTACATTTGTGAGCATATTGTCACATTCATGTTTAATTTATAATGAATATTACATTACTTTATGTTTTATTGCATAGTTCAATTTATTGACCCCTTACTGTTTAGATAGCCAAAAAAAAATGCAAAAAAAACAGTAAAAAAAAGTCTAAAAACATTCTAACGCTGCACTACATAGCTGCAAACGATTATATTAACTTCGACTACTACTCGTCCAAAGCCAAACTCGAGTGTTCTCGTGCGCGCCTGTTGGTAAAGCCTACTAAAATATCTAAGTCCTAAAAACTTTTTTTAAACTATCTTATAAAATTTATTTAAACCATTTTGCCGACTGTAGGTGTATAAATTCAACTTAGTTTTATCACAGTATACTGATTTAAACTCTCGGGACATGAAATGACAATAGCGAATTCTCATACAAATTTTTGTTGACTATTTTTAGCGTCTATTATATTAAAATAGAGGGATTCTATTTCTTATTACATTTCATCGCTTCATTCTTTACATATAATTTACCATGTAAATTTTAAGAGACATAGTTTTAGAACATGTGACATAAAACATGAAAAATAAATTATTAATAGAATATTATTTAAAGTTTTTTAGACAAATATAAACACTAAAATACCTAGAAATAATGTAGGTTAAGCGCGTGAGTGTATCCAGAAAGCAATGCCAACACAAAAAGATGAAGCGAAATATTATGGCCAAACACTTGTAGTCAAAGTAGAGAGAAACTGAAAATACAAATGTGTCACCGTCAGAAAACATCCGGGGTGAGTTCCAAATTTCAATGCGAATACTGCTCAGGATTATTAGTTTTGTCAAATGAATTATTGGAAATGAAAATGTTGTTATTGAAAATATGATTAAGGAAATTACTTTTTGAACGTAAACTGTTACATCTAACACGTGAATGTAATAGATGTAGGAGTACTACGCAGTATACATTTGGAACGCGTAGGTGTCTAATAAAATCACTACATATTAATACAAAGCAAAGTCGCTTTCCGCCGTCTGTGTGTCTGTATGTTTAGGTATTTAAAATTATATAACAGATGTTGATGGGACTTTTTTTATAGACTGAGTGATTTTTTTTATAGAAGAGGATGGTTTATAAGCGTAATAACTCCACTTTTGAAGTCCGAAAATCGCGCGGGCTAAACTACGGGCGGAAACTATAATTGTTTTCTCATCTGCAAACTATTATACTTTTATTGTTTTATTTACATCTATATTGAAGACATTTGTAAACTTTCTAAGATTCTAACAACAATTATTATTCTTTAGTTCTTAAATTAAATTCAATAAAAGAGTATGTTGGTATTTATATTTATTACTTGATGTCAGAATTCCTAAATATTTTTTTTGTTGTCACTGAGCAACGCAATTACGCTTAGTTCTAGCGAAGGAAAATCCTGGCGGGTATGTGAGGCATGCATGTGTATGTAAATATTTAAATCACACAAAAACACACATACTATACAGTTGTATAACTTAAATATATTTCTTTCGTAAAACGCGAAATTGGCTCATTACTACAAATTACTTACGCTCTTGTGATTCTCGACATTTCCTTGTCGTACATTTTATCTGAATTTCTTTATTGTACTAATTTTTTTCACAGCCCTCCAACTTTCTTCCTTATCTTCCCATTGTTTCAACGACCTGTCAGCCATTGCGATAAACGTTTGTGTTAGAATTGTTCATTTACTAATAATAATTAATAGTAATAGTATTATTTGTTATGAAATAAAATAAACCACCGAAAATTGTTAAAAGTATCACTGACTTACCCATTTGTATACATATTATATCGTCACAATGATATTCTTTTTTTTATTCTAGCTATCAAGTAAACAAACACTTTATTTTAACTGTAGTAGTAATACTAGCTGCCCGACAAACGTTGTCTTGTCATTATTGGAAAATACGTTGTGCTATGGTAACGTGCAATGTAATGTG
The DNA here is from genome assembly GCA_001625245.1 of Calycopis cecrops. Taxonomy (NCBI): domain Eukaryota; kingdom Metazoa; phylum Arthropoda; class Insecta; order Lepidoptera; family Lycaenidae; genus Calycopis; species Calycopis cecrops. The sequence continues at coordinate 83,141 of LUGF01058501.1, read as the reverse complement.
GCCTAATTGTCGTTCGGCTACATTACTCTATAATAATATTGTATATTCGAGATATCGACTGCAGCGCCTTCTGCCAGGCTGATTTGTGAATCTAAACCATCCTTGTTGCTACCCGAACGCATGCAAAAAAATCTTTCAAATCGGTGTGCTAATAAAATTAAAATGTTTCTTAGAAAATGTAGAGATTTCAAGGGTAAATTAGATAATATGATACCACCAGTGATCATAATATGTACTCATGATGGAGTTACACTCGTGAAGCTTTAGCGGGATTTCCGTAATGAAAACCTGCTCAACTACGCTGGTAAACGATAATAAGCACTTCTGCTACTATATTTCGCACAAGCGTTAAATGCTCAATTTACACGGTTAAAGTTATAGGATAGAGTTTATACCTTTTATTTTCTAGCGTCTTCTATATTTTTATCTAAAAATACTTATTGTTGGTCTAATTACAAGTAGATTTAACCGCAAGGCATGATGTCTCAGTTTTGATTCCAGCGATAAAAAATGGCGTCTGTTAGATACAGGTCATATTGGGCATTGTGTATCGCATTTTCTTTGGTGTACATTAGATGCCTTATTTATATGAGAGCATTCTATAATTAATGTCACATCTCGAGTTAGTGACAAATAATTGTTTAGCTTTCGTAGATGTTTAATTATCTGCAATCTCAACAACACCCTTAGTCACACTGTGTGTAGAGAACAAATCACACATGTAGATACCAAAACAGCAATTCCCACTACCGTTGGATAAATCCTTATTTCAGACGACATGGGGTATCTGTGACCAGCCACACCTGAATACCGTACTTCAACATCTGAAGCAAGTTCTGCCAGACAATAAGCAGCGTGTTCCCCGTCTGCATCACAGAAGCGAAGTGAAATCTATAGGTACCTACGTGCAGTACTAGCATATTATAATAAAGGGGTCACTGACAAAATTGGCCACATCCTCGAGCAAGTACCCAACATGTGATCGAGAGGTACATCCCTGATCGTGCCAACCCAAATTTGCTGAAATACTGGTATTCATGTTGAATTAATATAAGAATTTGTTTAACATAAGAAAAATATTTGCTATTGTCACTTCCTTTTCTTTAAGGCGATCTTTTGATGGCCTTTTTTATTTTAATAAAAGTTATTGAAGGATTAATTATTCCGTAGTCTCTTATTGGCAAGTAGCTACCTACGCCCATGAATGACCGCACCAATTGTTCGATTCTCCATTTAGCTGTTCCATCTGGAACTTGCATTAACCACTCTAATCATGAAACATAGTCATCGCTTCATGCCAGTGCTATGTCAACTTAAATCTAAGCCCCGGCATAACGTCTTCCAAGATTTTTTTTTCCAAGATGCCAAGTTTCAACTAATGTTTGAATGAAGACAAAATATTTTTCAAATGACATTCTTTATAAAAATTATGTTATGTTAATGAAATTTCTTGCTGACAAGGAATTACCGAAGTCATGTATAAAACTGCTAATATGTAAAATTAATCTACATTTATGAGTAGCGCTCAGTGCAACTAAAAGCAATAATTTATAAATGAATTTCTGTAGCAACACTCGAATATATACTATAATACTTTAATTTGAAAATATTTTTTGGTTTATTATAAGTTGGATCTGATACTAATTTAAATTTGGTAAATTTCCCTTTTTTTTATTGTCATGTCACAATGTACGTACATTACGTGGATTGTGAAGATGTTGCAATCGAGGGAGAGCTATGATTTTTATGTAAAGAGTAACCCAATGTTATGGTAATTTTTAGCAAATAAAAATTTCTTTCTTTCTTCCTTTAGCAGTAACAGCATCTGACAGGAACAGACATCTTGCCGGTATATTTTTTTCACAGGATTATTTCGAAAATCAATCTTTGATGATGATTTAAAAGTTACAAAAAATTGAAGAAAAAGTTAAAATAAAAAAGTTCAGTCTAACTATTTACACTAGAAGAGTCTATAGCGCGATAGGTAAGTTATTGTAAAATGACTATGCCAAATTTCAATCGATCCGGTCCTTTAGTTTTCGTAATATAGTGGTTTTGTGTCAAATACATTGAAATTACGAATTATTTTTTAAAAACATCATAATTTCTAAACAATAAGTTTTCGCTTTACTAAAGTAGATATATAATAAGTAAAGTAAACTTTTGATCACGCATGATGTCTCTAGCTAAAAAAACATTTTAGACCACTCTAATTGGACCTGTATTTTGTAGATATAAATTAATTTTACTGATTAAGTTTACAAGGCCTAAATTATTGTATCTTTGAAGTAAATATTTCCAAACTTGACTCAAACCATACTCAAATCTATTTTATAAAGCGAAACTATGTCTTATCGCGTAGGCTGTTAACATTTAATGACATTTTCGTATTACATAATCTTTGTAAAACATGACCTATATATATAAGCTTTGAGATTCCAAAATCTTAAATTCAAATTAACCTCTAGGTCTGGGAGAATAAGATATACTAAAAGTTATACTGGTTTTATATGCGGTTTACCTCACGTATTTCTTGGCACCATACCAAACTGGAACGTGTGAATAATGAAATGTGATTCGAGACTTTGCTTATAAATGAAACTAACTTTGATTTTAAATTTATAGCGAAAATATATTTTTACTTATTAAATCTAATTTTTAGGTTAAATAAACGTTTGCGCAAGTAATTCACTGGGGTGAGGTTATCACGTCTTATAAAATGAATTTTATATTTAGTGAAATTAAGACTCTTATACTCTTTAAACATTTTTAACGCTTAGACTAATAAAATAAATCAATTTTCGTCAATTTAGATATGAAAAAGGCTGTTAATGTCAAACGATACTGTATAGAAACTGTTCTTGTGACGCTAAACATTACCTTTTTCTTAATGGTATGCTTAATTTCTCATTAATTTAAATTGTGAGAGCCATTTGCTAGTCGTGGCTACTGAATACGTAATTTGTCTGGCTATTTGTATATTACTTAAGAAGCGAACTACTGAATTCAATATCAATCGAAGCTATATTTAATATTCGTATATATTCACATAACAGATTCGCCCAGACGTAATACCTATATGCCGTATGACGTTGCCAATACATACTATTTATAGTGACTGTGGTGATTGGGGACGCCAATCGTCACGCCATAGCTAAATTGTTCAGTTTGAAGAGAATATAGATCAGATTTAAAGAGTACCGACTCTTACCAGGGATTTTATGATTGACATAATAATAAATTATAATAAATGAACTAATGGTTTATACAAGGCCTACTTATAAATGTATGTTAATCAAACGAGTCTTTAATTTGCTTTTCCATTACAACATCAATAGTAGTTTATAGAGACCAATTATTATTTACGCGATTGCAGCCTTTGCTCTATTCAATATAGAAAATAGACATATTAGTTTATTTACGTTTGTACATAGTAAGGTAATACGGGTAAGTTAAAAAAAAAACAAAAAAAAACACTTTTCGTTCGGTGGTTTCATGGGAACTACTAAAGTAAAACTTTTGATACCACTGGTACACTGTTGTATAGACTTGAACACTGGGGGTGCCATGGGTTCCAATTAAGGTTCTCATGGCGCCCCCCTAGGTGTCTTTCAGGGGAGCCTTGGGTCTGGAAAGTCCTGAACGGATGTCCTGATAGGTGTAAAGGTAATTGGGCATTGATACACACTTTAAAATAACGCTACCTATCACTCAACAATATCAAAGATATTTTTAATAGTATACGGAACAGGCGAGCAGTCGGATCCAATAGATGGCTACCGAGGCCTATATACATTCACATAACTTCTATGCTGTTGTATTTCCCACCTCCTCTCCCCCTCAAATGTGCCGACATATACTCATAAGCCGTATTAAGCTCTACAGCATAGTTGTTACTTTACGAGCACAAATTATACCGCCAGAGGACATAAGGCAACCTCCCCGTCAGGCCGGCCTTCGGCTGTAATGCAGCATGGCACTACCTCTTTGTAATTAAAAGATATCGGAGAGAAGTTCAACACAGCACCAACATTGTTAATTTTTAAACAAAACAAAATTGACACAATATAATTTAAAGTCCCCATTTAGATTATAAACATCTATCGGTTAATAATTACTGCAACAAAAATGTAATATATGGTACTTCACCTAAGAAGCAGTATAAGCTTATAGTAATGATTGTATGGTTGTATATTTAATGAGATTGAACCCGGTACACTAATACTTCATCAAATATGTATAGCTGTGATTAGGATTTAAATACATGCACAGGCTTTTAATCAAATTGAATTAAAATACTAACCAAGTTCGAGCTCAATCACTGATGAACATGGGTTCTTCTTAAGACTAATACTAAAATAAGCAAAATCGTGATGGGTCATTTTGGATAGCATGCATTTTCATGCTTAATGTTGCACCACGAATCAACAAGTACCACATCCACAATAAGTGATAGAGTGATAGTTTGCATCCCAGTAGGATAGCTATTTTTAGTGTTTCTTGCATTAAAAAAAAGAACAAGACCTTTATGAGATTGTTTAGTTTTTCGCTGTTGTTGTTGAACAAAAAAAAGATTGCGTTTACAACTTACTTACTTTATACTTATATATTAGTTATATGTACCTACTTATAATATACTTATACATAAGAAGTTATAGTTATACTTAAATTCAATGAATTCAAATTAAATTTATTATTAAATTTGTTTGTTTACTTTTTTGATTTTTTTATTATTGATAACCAATAATAAATATTTAACATTGTAACATTTGATATTATAATTGTAGCGTGAGATGTGTTTGACGGCAGCTAGAAAAAACTTTCTGCTCATAATATGGCGTTGTCACTGGGCTATATGCCGCTAAATAAGGACCTTCGTCAAAATACTTATGTGATTGTATTGCTCTGTAATTACAAGCTGATACTCATGGTATCCTTGCACGCTATACGCTTTCACCCTTGCTGAGACATCTTAGTCTTAAAAAATAAGAAACTAAAACACGCGTGTGAATGTAGACAATGGTGCCAACTTGCTCGACTAGAAGAGGTTCTATTTCTATTTTCTTGGAAGATTTTGTGTCGAGACTGCAACCGCTGCGACTTCATACTATAACTTTTGTGTCAAAAATCTTAAAATTTCACCGTCATCATTTTTTCATAACGCGCCTAAAGAAGTATAACTTGAAAAATTTATAATATTCCTCAGTGATAATACAACACAGAAAGAAAGCGATGGCTGTCGTCCGAAACGATAACTTGACTAATTGCGTTTGTATCTTCTAAATAAGTGCATACTAATTCATGTTCATGATTATATACAGACATGTCATTAACACTAAAGAACACGCTAATGGGTATACTGGACCCATTCCTTCGTTTTATGTTTAATAATTTTTGAGTTTGAAGTTGATGGCGATCGCAGTTGTTAGTTAGCACGCAGCGTCTGAGTGCTACGGAGGTATCAGGAGTGTGAAAAGTGATTTTTCCCCGAAGAAGATATTTTGATTTTGTTAATTTTCGTAGTAAATGTAAAATAGTAGTGGAAATATAGAAGATTTTGCTTAAAATAATTATTACAAAAAATATTATTATTAACATTTAGTTTTGATGTTGTCTTAAAAACATGCTAAAAACCATTGACTTTTGTAGTTGTTTAAAAAAACAAACATTAGTACTTCATTCATTATTTTCATTCTTTATTAACATCTTGTCGCTATAATAAAGTAAAAATTCACATTTCTTAATTATTTAAAGAAAAAAATAGGGTATTATACTGGGTACAATGGGCTCAGCAGCGAGTAGGTGGGTTACAAATTAGGGTGCGAGTTCATGAGTGGTAATGGTAACGGTGTCGCGAGTTCAAATCTCAAAAGGTATTTTCCTACCTCAAGGAATGAAAAACAAGCCTTAAGTACTATTTACTTCAAAAACTTACAAATTTATACTTGTATAAAAAAAAACCGTCCGTACAGTGTGCGAGTCCAACTTGTCTCTTACCAGTTTTTGTGTTTTATAATTTTTTAATAGGTATTTTTCATACAAAATTTTAAATAAAATCACTAATGAAATGTAACCAGCGTTTCCTTCATAATCTTATTCTGTAAAATTCCAGCGTAGTTATAAGATATATTTTAATGTTTAACAAACGTGGAACTGAACCCTAAACCAGCATATGTAAAAATAAAAACGTGTTCCCATATAAATCATGTCACTGAGACATTCATAGAATTATATTGCAACGTGCAAGTCGGATTAGGATCAACTTGTCTCGGAAATACAAACATTAAACATTTTTAATTTTAAGACACAACCGTCACATAATGAAAAATCATGACTATTTTTTGTAAGTAAGAACTTTTAGATAGTTTTGCGCGGCTTACTAAGAAATGTAGTTTCTAGGGTAGGTACTTTAACTAAGGTGGGCAAACGAGCAGATGCGCTGCCCTTCTTTCTCCTCCCACCTCCAAGGGCCACCGGCTACAATTGATGTCACTGTTGCTTCTCCTTTGTAATCAGTATTAGTAGCAGGAACTATAGTGTTTGCTGCTACTAATACCTGTTATATGATCGCCGTAGGGAAAAGCTAAACTTTGTATTATTTGTCAGGCCGACCCAGATGACAATGCTAAGAAATAAGAAGTAACCTGTACTTTGTAGGCTATTTATTCTCAAGACATGCTAGTGTGCTATTTTATAGTTATTAAACATATTATTCAATATTATGAACTCGTTTTGCAGGAGAAGACCACAAGAACAGGCATTTTATCGAAACTTGGTTATGTGGCTGTCCTTGCTAGGTTTAGCATATCCAACGTGGTGGGGTTATGAAAAGCCAAACAAATTAGTTGAATTTGTGGGTCGTTTTTTGCCACCGTGCTCACCACTGGCCGTGATATTTGAGATTGCTTATATAATTGTAAACAGGAATGAACTAACATTCGAAATTCTGGGCGTCATTTTTGCAATATTTCCTGTCACTTGTATCATTTTTGTAAGTGTATCTTTTTATATAACAATACAATTGATAAGCTATTGTAGTATATAACATACATCAATCTCATATATCAATCAATCCGTCTTGTTACTATGCGATACAGCTTTAGAAAATTGTACAGGTTTATGTCCAAAGAAATGGTGCTTATATAAAACATTATCAAGGTACTTCTATTCTTCATTGTTTTTTAAATAGTTATTAAATATAAATACGCAGCCTGTGATGTATACAATATGTACATAGTGTATCTCACGCCTATAGTGTTCCTGTAAGTATAACTCTTTGCAGACTCTACAATATTAAATTTATTAATTTCACTTCATAGTATTTTCTTAATTCTTATATTCTGTAGGTTTCATTTTGCCTTTGAGTACTTATATGAGATTCTATGTAATAAATACTAAATTGTATAAACAATAAAGTACGTTTTCTTCTTTTTTCTTACAGGTAAATTTGATATCATCGCGACTTACTGCATATCGTAAGCTAATGTCTAAATTTATGGATACTGTTCATCTACATAACTACAAAAATGAAGGATTTGTTGATAATCAGGTAATAATAACTGTGAAAAAAAAATAAGCTGCTGTCCGAGAGAGCATATCACAAGTGTGAGAAAATTACGTACGAACATTTTCCACACATTATGAACATTTAATTTAAATAACATTCAACGATTTTTACAAATACCTAACCATAAATTCTTTTAAATCATCATTTTGATCAGATACATGTCTTTCTTTTCAGTCGTTTATAAAAGTTGAGCGGATGAGTCGTTATACATCATACTTTTTGATTATCTGCATCATGATCGATTGGTTCAGTTGGGTTTCTTTTCCAATCGTATACAACATCAAGCATATAGAGGCAATTAGAAATGAAACAATGTCATTGAACGTCTTCATTTATATCTGGACACCATTTGACTATAAATATAATGTTGGTAATTGGATCTGTCTGCATAGTATGGAAGCAGTAATGGC
>LUGF01058501.1:51907-65958 GCA_001625245.1 Calycopis cecrops | reverse complement strand
AGTTTGAGCATAGAAGGAGAGAGCTGCTCGATGCCAAGCGAGACGAGCTCAAGGCCCGACCACCTGCGGCCATACATTATAATTATATCGGAGGGGTGCTGACCTGCAGTCAATGTGGCCGTACATTTGCTGCAAAAATGGGGTATGTCAGCCACCTGAGAGCACACCAGCGAAGCTCTCAATAGTCTGTTCACAAGTCGCTGTGGCCGAACACGGTCAGGAACTAACTAACAACAGACGCTATACAGATGCGCTGCCCTCCTTTCTCCCACCTCCATGGGCCACCGGCTACTTACACACCGCACGAAACGCGACGGCATACAGCTGTCACTTTACGCTAGTCTCGTGTAAGCGAGAGGTACCTCCCCGGTCGTGCCGGCCCAATTCGACTGCATGCAAGCATGCAGCTCTTACCAGAATTATTAGCTTTTTATTATTGCTAGGAGATTTTGTTTTACATGCATATCCCTCTTAACTATTCAGCAACATAATTCACTTAAGCTTATCGTAAGCCACATTTCCACCCTCACACAATACCCAAACAAAGAACACCAAGTTTAAGCACACAACAAACATTATCAAGTACGTCTAAAAGCATTTTGGCAAGAAACGTTTTGAGTAAAGTTATACTTTCTAATTTCGTGTTAAGAGCATGGTTGTTTGTTCGCACGAACGTATAATGTACGTGTCAAATGTACAGGTAGTCGCCCGGGCGGGCGCTATTTATAGTCGTCATCATCATCCATCTTTAGCGGTCTTCTGCTGCTGTGTGGCTCTTTCAACGAACGCCGATACGACCGAGCATTTGCTACTTGTATCCCACCTTGATTTGAAGTGTTGAAGATGAAAGTGTTGAACAAGACACAGAGATCAACATCCCCTGGCATATGGTCGAATAACACTCAGTCCTCCTTCCTAAGCTTGAACTGAAACTTGAACGTTACTAGTCCAGATAGATAGCTGCTATCATTCTCTTCCGAGTGTGTGATTAGCCTGTTACGAGCTTATTCTGATATTAGATTCACATGGTGATTTAGTTTTCTGCAATATGTTTTAGTAAGGTTTCTGCAATATGCAGAACCATAACGTTAAATAAATGCTAAATAAATTTTCACTTTTAAAAATTATGTAATTTGTTTTCGTGAAACTCTATAACTGAAATTGACAACAAAAACTTCATTTTTAAATGTTGTCATCATTTTGGCGACTAATGTGCCTATATTAGTGACTTGTAGTTTACAATGTAGGTACTGACATCAAAACAAAACCAGTAGATATATTTTAGATTTAGAAATTCTTAGAAAATGTTCATGAAACGCGAAGTTTTTCGAGCAATTGGTTCAATTATGCAAAAATAGTAATACTATAGGATATTAAATATTTATATTTATATTAGTATTTCTGTTGGAATAAATTTAACCATGCTTATTTTAATGGTTTAAAAATTGTATGAAATAATATATGTAAAGAATTACTAATTAAAGCATAACATTTGATCTTTAAATCGTTAGAGATTGTTTCCCCGGAGGCAACAATTTCATACGTACACTGGGCGGAGTATAATCCTCTCTCAAATATAACGTTTATAGTAGTCTTTGGCCTAAAAATGCTAGATTTGAGAAGGGTTTATGTCAGGGTCCTACATATTTCAATTTATGTTGTAAATATATATTCCGTGGACTTCTCTAATTTTATTGTTTTAAGATATTATTCTACTACTACTTCGTTAATTCATTTATTGTTTAAAAATACAAAGAGTTAAAATGAAATAGTTATTAATTAAAGTAAGATAAATATTTTATCTTATTTTAATAAAAAGTTTATGATTCATTATTTAGGCTTGTTGCGAACCTTTTTATCAACTTATCTTTTTCTATTTAAAATATTTTTTTAGGGAAGTCCTAAGAGAGCATTCAATAAGTAGCGATTATTAAAATATTAACACCATAATACAATGCTACTACTCCATAACATAGCACACGTTAAATTTGTTATAAATTATACAACATGTTGCTAAAAAAACTCTATAATATTATATTCTAGTTGATAAGATAAATAGAATATCTTTATCTTATCAATTTACTAAAACCAAAATCATACTTCCTAGTGACGCAATCACGAAATTTGTGCACAACACCACCATCGTGATTGTGTCAGCGTCAAAAAAATTACAAAATGAGGTCATTCTAAGATCATACATTGTACTCCCCAGAGCCAGAGAAAAAATAATAATATTTGTTAATTTTAATTTAGAATAACTTTCTAGATGCAAATTGTCCTTATTACCCTATAAGGACAAAGTTTCTCGACGGACAATTTTAAGATCACTTTTATTTTAAAAAAAGCAACATTTTTGCTTTCATATTATTTTTAAAACAACTGACATTTTTCAAAAAAAGTAGCAGGGGAAATGTGGCATGAATGGGACACGTATTGACAAGGACGAATTAAAATTACACGTAAACTATAATAAACTGATACGGGTCAACGCTGTTAGTATTTGAAGCTATCTTGATGTTCAAACAATTGTTAACACATTGAATGACGTACGTGATATCTCAAAGAACTTCAATGGCATGTACAAAATAATTAACGACTGAAAAAACGTCTGAAATTTTTTGAGGCTCTACAAAAAATGTCCAGTATATTATGCCATGCCACCTTTGCTTTAAGTATGAGCTTGATAATTATTGTTTTTATATCAAAAAAAATTACGTAAAAACAATAATTAATAATTTAATGTTTAATAATATGAGATTGTACACATCTAAAATAAAAAAATATACAAACACTTGTTTAAACATTTCAAGAATTCTTTTATAAAACGGCAAATACCTACACTGTTATAATTTAAAGATTGTCGAAATTATTAATCATGTCATATCGTAACGCCTTGAAGGACTAGCACCACATCAGCCTGTTCTCTAGAGCTAAGTGTCAAATTTTTAATAATATCTACTTGGTGAGAACAATTTTTAATTTCCTTTACTTATATAAAGCGGTGCCACATTTGGAACATACATAATATAGCGAACCTTACAATTCAAATTACTCCCATCACAATCTTATTATGCTAATTTAATAACATTTTCATGTTGAACTGTAATAAAATAAAACAATTTTCACCTGTAACGTCGTTTATTTTAAAACCTCCTCATTTTATTTCACAAGTGTGCCGGATTGTAGACTTAACCTCTTTTATGTCTCGTTTATTATTAACTTACCGTAACTTGGATTCCGTTTACTTACCAAGGACTTTACACTTGTAAACCTAATTAAGTAAGTTTGCTTTGAAAATAAAGCAAACTTATTATTGCCACTTATAATTTTATAATATAAATAGGTCAATTTACCGTAATGATTTCTAATTATGATATAACATCCGAAACATCTTCGATTCGTCTTAAGGTTCTAACGATTTAGTAAATGAATATAATCATTATGAATAATGTTTAGGAATTTCTGTAAATGAATATATTGTTAGGATGGAAATCTGTACCCTGGCAACATTAGTCGATAACGTCAACTAAATAACATGTAGTGACTTCTAATGTGATAAATTTATAGGACGTGGGTAGTTGGCAAATCACGCCACTATAAAAGGTCATGTTTGCCCAGTGTTGGGACGATTTACATACTATATATACACACAGAGAAACAGAAATATAATGGCGACGACGACGAAACGAAGCAACAATTATCCGATTCTTCTATCCTAAACAACTGTAAAAAATATATATGTTTTATAGTATACCGAAGAAATAATCGGAGCCATTTTCATGGCTACCGACGTCCATAGACTAAGGGTGCTTACATAAAGAACCTGTTACCCGGCGTCGATAAAATCGGCGCAGAGTCGGCGCAGGTCCGAGCAGGTTGCACTCGTATAAACAAAGTAGGCAAATCGGCCTGTAGTGACCATCATGTCAACAACTTCATCGGACGACGATTTATTTCTTATGGAAAATAATCGGCACTGACAAGTTTAAAATTGTTCATTTGGCTTTATACTTATGAAAAATCCTCCTAATATTATAAATGTGAAAGTTGCTATGTTAATTAAAAGTGGAAATAGTATTACAAAAATGTGTATTATTTACAAGTAGAATTAAATAGTAATTAAGTATGTAATAATAATATTAGTGTGCTTAATATATCTTCTATACAGTAATATTATTAAAAATTTGGTATTTTTTCATGTTTTAAGTATTTGTTTTAAGTTTATTATTAATGGTGAAACACCTCACTCGTGCCTGCCCAAGTGCTGCTACATGCATGCACCGTGGGACTGCCAAGAATATTAACATTTATTTGAAAAAACAATGTTTAATGAACACAAGTCTTAGGTATACGAGTATGACACGAGATACATTGTCCTGCATTTTCAAAATGCAATGGACACCCTACATACCGGTAAATGCTTGAGCCGGCTCGAGTCGGCGCCGAAAACCTGCTTCTTTATAAGTGAGCCCATAAGATAACATTGCAAAAGTATCGGCCGTCTCTGCGGCGATTTTATCGGCGCTGGGAACCTGCTTCTTTATAAAAGCACCCTAAGTCTCATCTGAGTCGCACTCCTTGCTTTTCTCTGGGCCTCCGGATACTTATGTATACAAAATATCAACTTATAAAATACTAATGTAATTTTACTGTGCCTTGAAAGAAATAATTATACAATTAAGATCGTGTATAAATATTTTTGAATTGGAAATTATATATATATTTTTTTATGATATAGGAGGGCAAACGAGCAGCCGGAGCCATTTTCATGACTACCGACGCCCACAAACATCCGCATAGAGGCTATACAGATGCGCTGCCCTCCTTTCTCCTCCCACCTCCATGGGCCGCCGGCTACTTACACACCGCACGAAACGCGACAGCACAGCTGTCACTTTACGCCAGTCTCGTATAAGCGAGAGGTACCTCCTCGGTTGTGCCGGCCCAATTCGACTGCATGCAAGCATGCAGTGTGGCACTACCTCTTACCAAAAAATAATTACGTTTCAATAATATTTTTTATGCTTAGAATAGGACATATTCTGATCTTCCAACTAGAAGGATAACAACAACAATTTGTGAAAACTATTCCGATATCCCGCAAGACATTTGGATATTTTATTTTGTGACACAAATGAATTGCTTTTTTCAAGTGAATCTCTCAACAATACTAAGGTCCAAGAGATGTTGCCCGGGGCTTATTACGGATGAATGAAGCTAATCGGAACCCACTCAATAGCAGAGAGCACAAAGGGCCAAGGGAGTTAATTGTTCACTTTCCAAAGCTTGCAAATTGTTGATCAAGTAAGAAGTTTTGTCTCCTTTTATCTTTACAAAAACCATTTACAAAAGACTTGTATAAGAATTTTGAGATTGTACGGATTCATAAGAAGATAAGTATATTTAGCATATTATATTTTAATAGCTGCACCCCGCGGTTTCATCCACGTAAATTTCGTTCCCATGAAAAATAGAAAATGGCAAATGGCTTCATTGGATGATTAGGACGTAGGAACATTTTTTGGGATAAAAACTATATTTTGTGTATATGTATAATATTATCTATATGTGTGTGCCAAATTTCATGAAAATTAATTCAGCAGCAGCAGCAACTTTCGCATTTAAAATATTAGTATGATTGATGAGGTTGTGAATGTGAACCTAACAGGTAAGAAAATAACTTAAATAGTAATAAGATAAACCTATTTGAATTATTATGATTATGGGACGATATCTGAGCATGAATAAAACCTAGGGTTTGGTTGAATCTAGTTGTAGCAGGCATGATATCGACTAGACCCCGTCTACCCGGTCTAGTATCATATTACCGATATCATATACCGATATCATATTACACGCTAAAGTTTGGCTGGATCTATTATGGATGCCGGCTAGACCTAGTTGTACCCGAAAATAATCGGCTATTTCTAGATTTAGTCTAGACAGAGTGGCTACATCTACTTCTAACCGGCTAAAACTACTAGATGTACCTCCACTTCGGATTTTAACCATAACATATAATATATTTCTTGTGTACGTGTCACTTGGGGAAACGCTGCGGACATAAACACTATTTTCGTGCTGCAGAAGCGAGCTCTTCGTGCAATTTATCAACTAGCCTCCAATACATCACTTAGAAATAAATTTAAGGATACCGGTATACTGACTCAATACATTTTGGATAATGTCTTGTATGTAAGAAAGAACATTAGTGAATTCAGAACGACAAAATATGATAATCATAACAGAAATACGAGAAATAGGCATAAATTAGACATACAATTTCATAGACTTAGTAAAGTAAAGAATTCCTTCCGGTGGCAATGCATACGCCTCTATAATAGGATCCCAGAAAGCGTCCAAAAACTTTCGATTAATAAATTTAAAAAAGTTGCTAAAGAGCGTTTGTGTGGTAAGGCATACTCTACCTATAAGGTAACAGATTTTATGACATACCATATCTTGGGATTAGTACCCTCCTACCAGGCTGTTTCTGTACCATAATTTTTGTAAATTGATAAATTGTATTGTATTATATCATTTATTATGCAAATGTGTTTGTATTTTTATATTTTTTACTTTTACATATCATCACAACATGTGGCCCGCTGAGTTTGTTTCGCCGGTTCTTCTCAGAACAGGGCTAGGGGGTAGATTTAATTGTTGACGTTCAAAAAGTAATTCCTGTAATTCTATTTTGAATAAAAACTTTTTCATTTTCATTTTCACTGAAATCCTCCTAAACAACTGGACTGATTTTAACGACTTTTTTTGTGTGTATTGAAGGTGATTTCAGAATGGTTTAGATTCACAAATCAACCCAGCATATGGCGCTGCAGTCGGTATTTCGAAAATACAATATTGTAGAATAAAGAAAGGGTTGACAATTCGGCCACATGTTTGGTTACAAGTTACCATGACAAGACAATGTATGTCGGGCAGCTAGTAACTATAATCTATAAAAATAAATAAAATGAGGTTAAAATTAAAATAAATGTTATCTACATGCAATTAAAATTATAAAATGTAAAAACAAAATATTATCACATCACATCTAAGATACTTCCAATGACTTAAATACCAAACGGAAATAATAAATGACCAGCATTTTTTTAAACTATTGAGCGGTCAAGGGAAGTGGCGAATAAAAAAGTTTTAGATGGTAAGTAGACTATTTTGATCTTGACTTTGGTAATATTATTAAAATTTAGAATTATACTGAATTATGATTTATTAAATATGAATTTATGATTCCAATAAAATATATGTTTATGCTCCACAAAAAATAAATTTCAGATTACTAAAGAGATATCCCTTAAATATAGATAGATGCTTTGATCCACATTATCCACGTATTAAATTGAACAGGCTAATAGCTGAAATCGGGATCACATCGTTAAATTTAATCTATATCCTAAACCATTTGGGCTTGCCAGGGATTGGCTCATGGATTATACCGGGTTTACGCAAAGTGGTGCTAATATAACTGAAGGCTTTTAATTGAGGCATGATGTTGACGTTTTAACAGATAGGTTTCTCCAGCCAAGTGATTTACTAAATTATGTCAAAGATGGTGTATTCTCCTTTTATCTTTTCTTATTTATGTACTTTACTAAATAGTATAAATCAAAGTCTTTAAAAAAATACACAACAGATTTTGATGGGTTTTTTTAATAGTGATTCAAGAGAAAGGTTTATATATATAAAAACTAAATTTTTGATGTCCGAACTACACGCGGGCAGAGCTGCGGGTGGAAGCTAGTATATTATAAATACAAAAGTTCTTTCTCTTTCACGTTAAAAGTAGTGAACGGATTTGAATGAAACTTTATAATAATATATATATATATACCTCGTATATCAGATACAATAACACTTCCTACTAATATTATAAAGGCGTAAGTTTGTGAGTGTGTTTGTTACTCTTTCACACAAAAACTACTGAACGGATTTTCATGAAACTTCACAGTAATATAGCTTTTATATCAGAATAACATAATAAGTTAAAATTTATAGGGATTTTTTATAATTTGGTTATAATATAACGATAACTGTCAAGTAAGTCGGAAAAAAAATCAGCCCCTGAGAGCAATATTGGCGTGCGCTGCCCTAATCGTGGAGTTACACAAAGATAATTACTGTAGGATTATTTATCTTAAGTAGTTCTAAATAAAAGTCCGCGACAGCATATAATATCTATCTTTTATGTGTAAGTCACTATGACCAAAATAGTGAAACAAACATTCAATTAAATTGGATATGTTTTAACGATGCACATTTTAGAATATTTATCGAACTCTTATGAAAATTGATACATCTGTCACTTTACGTATTGAATGTAGATAAACTTTGTCTTTTACACTAAGTAATTTGGACAAATAGATTAAAAGTTATTATCACGATAAGATTGACTTAAACGGAATATCCAAAGCGCCTAAAATGCGCGGCAACAAATTCAATTCTCAAAGCGGTTTATTGTTTCATACAATAAGTATATATTTAATATACTATATATTTCAGTATAATATTAGATTATGTATAATAATAACAACACCATTTTTTAAGTCCGAAATCCACGTTATATTACTATAATTTTAAAATAACATATCAATAATATACGTAATTGAATATGCGTGGATGTATGTATGTATAAATAAATGTATTACTCAATCACGCCAAAACTACTACACGGAGTTTGAAGAAACTTGACAAATGCTTTACCTATCGTAATACAAACCCTTCCCCTTGGTTTTTTCTGTGATATAAAATAGGCTTGAGGGTGATATCGTAATGACCACCGGATATGATAGGACGATTTGGATACGCGTGCGTTCCTCCCTGGAGATTTCAGGGCCTGAAAATCTATGACACTGACGACGTACAGGGATTTTCGGCGTTCGTCGGTCGGAGGCCGACAGAACCAGCCACCCCAGGATTTCGTTGCATTAAAAATATGATCACGTGAGCTCCGTATGTATGAAAATGCTTACTATTACCCTACCGTATCAGAATGAGGGTTATGCTCTTCTAATATTTTTGAAAATTTCGAGTAAGTAGAAATATCTATATGTTTTTATGATACGGGGCAAACGAGCACTCGGAGGCATTTTCATGACTACCGACGCACATAGACATTCACATATAGGCTATACGCTGCCCTCCTTTCCCTTCCCACCTCCATGAGCCACCGGCTACACACACACACCCAAGGTACGAACCGTACGAAACGCGACAGCACAGCTGTCACTTCACGCCAGTCTCGTGTTACCTCCCTCTAGGCACTACCTCTTACTTCAAGCATCCTACTCTTACTTTGATTGAGGCAAACGACTTGGCAGATCTGATTGTCTGTTATTTATTTTATGTAATGAAGCATTAGGCTATGGCTATTAATATATGCGTTACATTAGGGCAAAATGAGAAGGCTGCTCTTTTGAGCACAAAAGTGTTCCTATGTTGATAGTGTTGTTTTATGGCGCGGAATAATCTACTTGAAGATGACAGCCGTTGGGGTAGATGCAATATACCAGCGTACCACATTTAAGGGTCACAACGGTCGATAAAAATACGCTTTATCATGAAACCAAGAGAAATAATATCATATTACTATTTTTCAATGAATGTGAATAAAATTACATAAACATAAATAGCTTACGTTTATATTTCGATACTGTTGACCCTAAGTAAACACAGATTTCCAGGCTCACAGGGTCGTTTGATAGCATACGTCAAAATATATTGTGATTGCTCTATTTAATGACAAAACGAAACCAACCAGGTAAAATACAGAGCACTTAGTACATATAGTACAGTTACAGCGTAGTAGTAGAGAAATATCTTAATAATAGCTAAAGATTTTACATGATGGTCTTGGTCCTGAGCTATTCAGTAGTATGCGTGTTTATCGCTAAAAAATAATGTGTATGAAAACTAAATGAGTGCTAGTCAGACTCGCACTCCAAAGGTTCCAAATCAAAGGGAGAGGGAATCTTGAAAAAATACAACTTTAAAAACCTCTCAAAATTAATTTGCCATGCAAAGCGATCTGTTATATCAATATTTAATATGTATTGCAAGTTGAAGTCAGCATTTTCATAAGCATAATAAAAAAAAATAGTAGTTAAACAGGACAATAAATCGGGATTGTTAATTCCTTAAAGGAAAGTGAGATATTGTAATATTTCGTAAATTGAAGAAATAAACCGTCATCAGTGTAAAAACTTTATTTTTTTTAAAAGACTATTAGTAAGTGCCGCATAACAAATCACTTTGTACAAAACGGAACAGCACGAGATCTTTATCCACTTAAAACATTTATGAATTAATTGAATTGGAAAACATTTTTATTTTAAAACGATATAATTAGATATAGTATACTCACGTATTCAATTATGAGAATAACTAGAAATACGTAAATTCGATTCTCTTCAATTCACTACTACATGTAAAGTAAATTCAATGGCATACATAATGACTAGTTGACTCTGACTTGAACATTTGAATTTCAATGTGATCTTTGATTCAACAGCAATCTCTATAATAATCTAGATCTATAAAATACGTGGTTTCGGATAGCCTTTTCATAAGATTAAATGTAATAACTGAGCTCTTTGAGCTTCAAATTAATTTATTAGTATTGCACAGTTTATATTTCAAAAACGAAACATAAAAAATGGTTAAGCTAAAGCTAAGTGGAAAGTTGTATTTTGTTTTATTTAACATGTTCGCAGTTATGTATTTTGAACTGATGCCAAAAATGCGATTAGCTTGCAGTGCAAAGATATTAGATATAACATAGTATGCGTGTTATTTTTTTAGCATTATTGCATGGCCACATTTATAATATGATGTTTGCCCAAGAGTAATCATGACCCCCTTCGAAGGTGCTGCCGCTGTGCCGTGGTGCTTGCTTGCATGCCATTTTGATCCCCAAGGCTAAGCCGGACGAGACTACCCATACCGGTTAAGTTTGGGGGTGAGAGGCCAGACTAAGAACAGCTCAACTGAGGGGTCCTCCCGTCTCAATGAATCAGCAGACGACAGCGTGGATTCGGACGACTGGCGGGTCCGAACTGGGACCGATTAGTTGCGAGCTTTGATATACTGGGTCTTGGGATCAAAATAGGAACCTGACCCCATACACAATGTCAATACAAGAATACAATTTTGTTACTAATTGTTCTTATTATATATTTATAGCAATAGACACTTTGTCGTACTTTGGGTTTCATAGTAAACGAGGAACCATTATAGTTTCGTCATGTCCGTCTGTCTGTCCGCGGTTTTTCTCAGAGAAGAATAAAATTAAAAGGAAAACTATCAGAGCTGAGTAGGAAGTAAAAAATAAAAAGTTATACCAACTCAAAAAATGTAATGGAATGGAAAAGTAAAATTTTATTGAAAATTAGTAGAAAAAATGATTGTTAATTACGTTAAAAATAACGTTTTTAATATAATTTACGAACTACGTAAAGTTAAATAAAAACAAAGCCTCAGCAACTTTTATAACAATTTAAAACAATAATAATATATTATGTGGACTGGTCGCAGTACGCTAGTCTAGCCCCTGGTAAGTACCGTAAAGACTTGTATTACGGGTACTAGACAAAAGAAATATATTTCATGTTTTATAAGGTTAGGAAATTTTGTACAAGGTTCACAAAAGCGAGAGGCATTAAATGAAACCATATATTATTTAGTTTATCATTTCCAGGGTACACAACAAAAAATAGATTAATCGTAGCAATAGTTTGCCACAGGATTTTTTTTTACTTTTTTCTCACGTCGTATACGCTGTAGGTACGAGTATCATCAGCTGATCGAGCGCTCGGCTGCCCTTAGTCCTCCGGGGTCATTCACCCCGCGCGAGGTATAGCCGCCCGGTACAAAGCGTGATTATATTTTTCCGCTATTTAACTTGTTTGAAAAAAACTAATCGTATACTTGCCGTAAAATTTCTTTTATAGTTTCGGATTACAGCTACAGTTAGTAGGCACTTATACTATATGTGGTTAAATTTAATGCCTCTCGCTTTTATCAACCTTGTATATTGAAGAGTTTTATTAAAGAAATACATATAATACATAAATAAACATCCATATCCTAGGCGAGATTCAAACCTGCGACCACTGGCGCAACATGCTCCGCTAACCCAAGCCCTGTACCATTACGCCAGACTGGACGTCAGTATAATTATAATACCAAAAAATAGTATAATTCAAATATTTGAATAGCAAGGTTCGACCGTACGCGGCACGCTGTGCGCGACGATGAAGCCGCGCTCGAGAGTAGGTACCTACTTGAATAGAGCGTGAAAGAGTTACCACCGTCCTATATGGGCTCGTTATTAGATGTTATTTGAGTGTGAACTCAACGTTGTCATATTATGCAACTGTTTTTAAATAATGACTAGGTAATTTGACAAGTATCTGTATGGTCGGTTCCATTGCTGTCAGAAAAGTCCATATTGTGTATATATGTTTCCTATGTCATTGACAACGTTCGGCGTTGCATTAATAATCGTCAGCTACATTAATGTAATAATTCAAATAACACCATATTATTTTAAATGAATCGCAAAAATTTATTTCTACTTAAATATAATGTGCAAATATAAATTAAAGTTGCTAATGATAAATATAAGAAGTTAAAACGAAATGAATAATAATTAAAATGATATAGATATTGCAGAACCAAATGGTTTATTAGCACGCCATAACAACATTATCATAACGTGGATAAGTTTAGTGGTCTATAAATAATGAAGCTGTGGTGTTGAGAAATTCAAAACCTAATACTTATGTAACTATTTAAGCATATATTTTCTTTAACGAAACGAGACTTTATAGTTTAGGAATAAGACTCAGTTTAGGGTTGCGGTTAATTTTTACGAAAAAACGAGGTAGAACTTGTTAATTAAACAGATTATTATCTAGTCAAGTAATGAATACTAGGGGACTAATTTGTAACTATCTCATGACACTATCACAGTTCAAGCAGCAAATAAACTTTGTTTTCATTTAGTTTTTCTACCTACATAAGCAATATCCCAAGAGTCCGTGAGACTTTCATCATTTTACAAAAGCTGAAAGTTTCTCTGCGCAGGTCCCCAACACAGGTAAGAACGATCAGCGAGTGTGGAGTTTGGATCGTAGTTACTTGAGCAGATAATAAGTATCAAAGGTGTATAAAAATACATTACTTTCGTAAAAATATTTTCTATAAAATAATATTGAAAATCATATCACAAATTGCCGTACTACACTTATGACGGTTGCAACCTGGCTATCCAAAAACCCCTAAACTTTAATTATTATTGTTGAAGTGCCTAATTTTTAGATAAGCAGCATTATTTGTACCACATTATCTTATCAATTTTTGTATTACTACGTGAGGACCTGTATTTCTTACCTTGTTCCTTGTAACTTAAGTAAGCCTCGCTCATTAAATGACTTCAACCATATTCGCAGTTATACTTTTAATCCCCATAAAATAA
Organism: Calycopis cecrops; assembly: GCA_001625245.1. Taxonomy (NCBI): domain Eukaryota; kingdom Metazoa; phylum Arthropoda; class Insecta; order Lepidoptera; family Lycaenidae; genus Calycopis; species Calycopis cecrops. The sequence continues at coordinate 52,463 of LUGF01058501.1, read as the reverse complement.
ATACAACCGGCAACCGTAGAAGTCCTGCTATCTAGTCGTGATGGGGGGGCTTACGTGCCTCTATGATCCCGATGGCTATGCCCGACCGGGCTACTCATATCGGACAGGCTTGGGGGGAGAGGGCAGACTAAGCGCAGCACACCTGGGTGGTCCTCCACCCGTCCCACTAAATCAGCAGACGGCGGCGAGGATTTGGACGACTGGCGTAGTGTGCTCCTTTGGAGTATTAGGCCAGGGGTCAGGATGGGAATATGACCAACGTGAAGAAGACAGCCTGAGGCAGCAGCGTGCGTAAAGGAATTCCCCTGCGTTACCAAAAAAAGGGTTTGAACACAACCTTTGAACACAAATTATATATATTATAAGAATCAAAAGTGGAAATCACTCAAAAAACACATATTCAACATCAATTACAATTTATTGCTTTTTAACAAAAGTATGAAGTTATTCGGATAAAGTCATAATTACGTAACTAATAATTTGACAACAATAATATGAAACTAATCGAGTAAAATTGTAATAACGTAACAATTACTTTGGCAAATGAAAACAAAAT
>LUGF01058501.1:31422-41746 GCA_001625245.1 Calycopis cecrops | reverse complement strand
TCCAGAGCGGGCCTGGGCAAAGCCCACTCGACGCGTCCGCACCCGGGATCCCTCTTAGTTCACCGTGGGAGGCAAGCTCAAACCACGGCTACTAAGCCCCCTCACCGCGACAAGGTTGAGATCCGTCGAGGGGGACGTACCTGCCTACCTACGTCAAACGTACTAATAATCTGATTTAAAAAATACTCCGAAAAATTGAATCTGTATGTGAAAAGCCTTATCCTTTTTATTTGTGCAAGGCTATCAAAATTGTATGGGATTCCGAAAATAAACAAGACCTGCACTCCACTACGTCCAATAGTAAACCAAATGGATTCACCCATTTATAAATTAGCTAAACATTTGTCAAAAGTGCTATTGTCATTTCGTGGACAAACAAGGTCATTTACACGGGATTCATAATATTATTTTGTTGAAGTATATTTTAAATGTATATTTTATATTTTAAAGAACTATAAAAATGTAGACAGCATGACTTAAGAATAAGAAGTTTATGAAGTATAGATAACAAAGGAACACGAATTCACACCCTTGAAGTTGGCAAGTGTATGGTTTGTCCAGCAAATTTTACCTACGTACCGAAAATAAACACGACCTGCGCTCCACTACGTCCAATAGCAAACCAAATGGATTCACCAATTTATAAATTAGCTAAACATATGTCAAAAGTGCTATAGTCATTTCGTGGACAAACAAGGTCATTTACACGGGATTTGATCATTTTGTTGAAGAGATACACCACCTATAATATCTCTATGACTAAAATGTCTGTTTTTATGGTCATCTTCTGCATAAAATTTAATATTGTATATTTTAAAGAACTATAAAAATATAGACAGCATGACTTAGAAATAAGAAGTCTATGAAGTATAGATAACAAAGGAACTTGCATTTCCACCGGGTATTTAGCAAGTGTATGGTTTGTCCAGCAAATTTTACCAGTACATGTGAAAAGGATTACTTGACATAATTATACGCTGTAGGAATGCTTTGTTCTAGGTTTGGCGACGTGCAAACCCAATTCGGCTACATGCATGCATACATGCAGCGTGACACTACTCTTCTTAAATATAATCTAATATATAAAATTCTCGTGTCACAGTTTTCGTTGCCATACTCCTCCGAAACGGCTTGACCGATTCTCATAAAATTTTGTGAGCATATTGAGTAGGTCTGAGAATCGGCCAACATCTATTTTTCATCCCGATATTCCCACGGGATCGAAAGTTACGCGGGTGAAACCGCGGGGCGCAGCTAGTATGATATTTATTATATAATATATATGATACTGATAAATAATACAAATTATCCAAATTTGATGGTAATTAAATTAAAAAAAAAGCTTTAAGAATGACAAAATAAAGGTGTGTACAAATATTTAGCTTATTACCTCTCATTCCGTGGTTAACTTCTTTTTTAAATTGACTGGACTTACCTTTAGAATAATATAAAAAAAATACTTTAGCGTTAGGCGAACCCACTGACTACCCGGAAACCAGAACCTACAAAAATATATACACAAGTGTAATAAAATCGTAGAAAAGTCCAAACTGTACATTGAATATTTTTTTAAAGAATGTGACGTGATATATTCGATTTCGAAGCCTAAAATATAGTTTTTAGAAACGAGTCCGAGCTAAACTCAACAAGTTCTGCATGGGTTTATTTCAAATTTTGCAAGAATTTAACGGTTCAGATCAACATATAGGCTGTATATTATCACACTATCACCTACAGGGGAGGAGCTGCGAATCTTTTATTCGGAAGAATTTAGTACCATCATTTTTGAAGTCCGAAATCTCCAAATCAATCCATCCAATCCAAAAAACCAGTAACCATATCTTACTCTACTCTACTCATGATAGAAGTAAACTTGTGATGTTATAACAGGACTTATGTAATGAAAACCTGATCAACTTCGCTGCTAAACGTTAAGTACTTCTGCCACTATTATATTTCGCACAAGCGTTGAGCTCTCAATTTACGCGGTTTTAGTTTTGCGTTAAAGTTTATAAGCAAAATATTTTAGAATGAACGTTTTAAAAGTATATATAGAGTGTGGCGCTATCTGTATTTGTTTTTAAAAATATCCCTTATTGGTCTAGTGACAAATAAGTTGAGCAGCAAAACTTGATCTACCAGGTTTGATTTCCATGTTAAAAAATTGGCGTCTGTCAGATTGAAATAGAATAGAATAGAAATAAATTTATTCAATGCTCCATAAAACAACAAGAGACAAAATGCAGCTCAAAATATAAATACATATAACAAAGAGACAAAAAAAATAACAATTAAAATACTTCTTAAACAAAAAAAAAAAGAACAATTTAAGCCCTTGTTACGTATTATGCATTCACTAAGATGCAATGTGAGGAGCACTAGAAAAACGTGAAACATAGATCATATTGTGCAATGTTTACCGGATTTTTTTATGGTTTATACAAACGAACGAGCAGTCGAAGGCTACCGACGGCCATAGACACCCACATAGAGATAAACAGATGAAGGAGGGAATCTTTCGTCCTGCCACTTCCGTTGGCCAACGAGTACTTACTTACAGTTTAGTGCGGTGTGTACACCGCACTAAACTCGACAGCACAGGTGTTATTTTACGCCGATCTCGTGTAAGCGAGAGCTACCTCCCAGAACGTGCCGGCCCAATTCAGCTGCATTGCAGCATGACATCACCTTTTAGTCGTACTCCTTTTTATGTTCAATATAAGCATGTATCTAACACTAGAAAAACATTTACCTCTATCTCTTCCTTTGTTTTAAGTTTAAAGTGATCTTTTGACATAAATTATTAAGTTAAAAGTTATTGAAGACAAAAATATTATGTAGTACACATGTAGGCTAGTAGAAGTAGCTACCTCCTAATTGACCGCACCGATTATTCGATCCTCCATTTAGCTGTTCTATTTGGAACTTGCATGGACCGCCCTAATCATGAAAAAGTGGCCAAGTGGCTTCGTGCCAGTACGTATGTCAGTGAAAATCCCCTTCCCCGTTCGTGCTGGCGGCCATAAGCTCTTACGAGATAAATTTTAATTTGTCATTTAAATAAGTCAAAATATTACGTTTTCTGTTTGGCTTAATTAAACATCACTTTTTTCCACATTATTTTTTTTTCATTCGTTATATTAAGTTATTCGTTATTTTCGTTATATTATTTCATCCATTCGTTATATTTTCATCAAATTATATCCATAAGTTATGTTAATGAACTTATGGATTTAATATGATGAAAATATAACGAATGGATGAAATAATATAACGAAAATAGAGAAGCTTGAAAGAAGAAGAATTCCTTGCTAACGTGAAATTACCAATATCATGCATAAAACCGCATAAAGACATATAAAATTTATGTTTAAGTAAGAAGCTTTTGATTTTTTCTTCAGTTTTGAGTATGAAGTGCACATTTTATAAGTAGCTCTCAGCTTAACTAAAGCAGATATTTTTTAAAAGCAGTTATGGAAAAATTCTCAAAAACTACAATGCTTCAATTTCAAAGTCACCTATGATAAAAAAATTGGTTCTGAAATTTTTCAACTTTAAGAAAAAGTAAAAAGTACTTACTATGTTTTATATAAAAAATATATAACTAAAAAACTTTGCAATACCTAAATTAAAGTTATTTTAAAGTAAGCGAAACGATGTCTCATCGTAGGCTATGTTTTTTTTTTCTTCAATAAAATTTTACTATCACATCATCTTTGTCCAAAGTAACCACGCTTACGTGATGTAACCTCTTTTAAGTTACGTTATGTAAGCGTGGTTACGTTATGGTTACCTGAGATTCAAAAATAGTAAATTCAAATTAACCTCTAGGTCTGGGAGAATAAGATATACTAAAAGTTATACTGGTTTTATATGCGGTTTACCTCACGTATTTCTTGGCACCATACCAACTGGAACGTGCGAATAATGAAATGTGATTCGAGACTTTGCTTATAAATGAAACTTACTTTGATTTCAAATTTATAGCGACAATATATTTTTGTTTATTAGTATTTTAAGGTTAAATAAATGTTTTTACTCAAACATGTATTTTACTGGGGTAAGGTTTTCACTGCTTATAAAATGAAATTATATTACTACTTTTATAGAGAAGAATGTATTTCATATTTGATGAAATACTTTTCTTGTTTTTAATTATTTTTTTATTAAACTTTAAATTAAAATGACCTTAGGTCAATTTAGGTATAAAAATAGGCTGTCATAACGATTTCGTATAGTAACTATTTTAGTAAGACTGAACTAAACTTAAGATGGGTATTAAGAGCGTTTACGCCTTCCAACGCAATTTGCCTTGAAAACAGTACTTTTTAAACACCTTAAAATCATAAACCACTTATCTTATATTATATGTTACATACTAATAATAGTAGGACATTTTCTTGTCTAAATAGTTAGTTGAAAATGTATTTCAATTAATTTAGTATGTACGCATTCTATCATGATTATTTATTAGAGGTTTGTTAATTTCCCTTTTAGCGTCAGTTTCGAAGCTCAAAATATCATAAAAGTACTGAAATATATAATCAACAAAAAATAATAACCACTTGATAAGATCCTTGAGAGAATAGTTAGTAGAAAAAAAAATTGGTTTTGGTATCTTATCTATGAGAAATTAAAATTCAAAAAATGTGAAATATTTCAAATTTTATATGTATTTTTCGACGATATACCTTATTTAATTTAATATAATAATAGCTTACCAATAAACTAGAGCATATTTTTTACAATCATGCATTTAAAGTTTTGATTATTGTACAGTAATTATTTTTCTGTAAATTTTTTAAAACGTCTCTAAAACACTGGTCGTAAACGAAATCAATTCATTACATGGATCATAGTGGATTAATTTGACTATAGAATATACTAACATTATATATATACTACTCACACGGCGATCCGTATGTGTGGGTTTGAATTACCCATGAATTACATAAAACCACGTGCGCAAGGCGTAAACGCTCTTAATGGTACTCTGAATCTTTCGTTAATTAATATTGTGTGAGAATATTATTACATGCTATAAATACGCAGTTACTGAATATGCACTTGTCTGGCTATTTGTATTGGAAATAAAGTAGTTCGATACCAATTGGACCAGAAGTGTTACTAAAGTTAAATGGATATAAATAGGGGGCTAAGACGCCAACCACGGTTCACAAGATTGACATAATAAAAAAACCGGCCAAGTGCGAGTCGGATTCGCACACCGAGGGTTCCGTAGGAACGGGAGGTATGAGCAAAAGTAATAGACGTTGAGAAAATTACACTTCCCTGCGAGAAGTTGACAAACATATATATGCGGGTGCTTGCATACATTTAGTAAGAAACGAACTACATGCATAAGTTGGTAATGATTTTTCCAGTGACATAAATTTTATTTACCAATTTTTAGATTTATTCCTATATGTATGCTGTAAGGTCTTACTTCTTGCCAAATTTCAGAATTCTAGCTCAACGGGAAGTACCCTATAAATTTTCGAAAAAGTGCGTTTTCATACAAAATTTGTGCATAAATGGCTATAACTTTTTATTGCGTTAACTTAAAAGTGTGATTTTTTCAAGGCCTCAAGACGTAACTGCTTCAGCTTAATCCCTTCACGCGTTTTAGAGAAAAAGGTCTTGACAGACGTACAGACAGACGGACAACAAAGCGATCCTATAAGGGTTCCGTTTTTTTTCTCTTTGAGATACGGAACCCTAAAATTATAATAAATGAGTTATATAATGTTTTGTACAAGGCCTACTTATTATACTCTTTTATTTACTTCTACATTGCTACATCAATAGTATTTTATAGAGACCAATTATTATTAACGTGAACCTTTGCTCTACGAAATATCATAAATATACATAGATTTAGTTTATTTACAAACTGAGTAAGAAAGACAAACATAAATGTTAACAAAATAGAAATGTACGCCAAGAACGAATGCCTAATAGGTATAAAGGTAAGGAGTAGATACTCACTTTAAAAATCTTTATCCTATTACACAACAATATTAAATATTATTTATAATGATATACAGTGGCATACGAGCAGTCGGGGCCTATTGATGACTATTCAAACCTACATAAATCCACATAATTGCTATGCAGTTGTGTTACCCACTAAAAATAAATTAATTACAGTAGACAAAATAATAAAGAAGATAATTATTTCATAGACAAAATCTTCAATATTGACAATAACTCTGATACTTATATTTTTGAGCAAAAACAGCTTTGAAAGTATTAATTCATCATTGCATACCTATTTAGTTTTTGAAGGAAAGTTGAAAGAGGAAAAATGTATTTATAATTTTTAAGTAGTACCGCGATTTAACATCAGCCACGTCAATTAAAAATGCATTAACACAATTAATTGGTGTTTATTTAAAAGCCTCTGACTTAATTTAGTTTATTATAAATATTATTATAATATTTAAGGCTTTTTTGTACGTTTATTGACTATACATTTTAATGGTCTAAACAACATCTAATATCTATTCTCGTGTCACAGTGTGCGTGATTGAACTCTACCGAATCGGCTGGACCGATTCTCAAGAAATTTTGTATGCCTGTTGAGTAGGTCTGCGAATCGGCCAACATCTATTTTTCATCCCTATATTCTCACAGGATCGAAAGTTACGGGAGTGAAACCGCGGGGCACAGCTAGTAATAAAAATAAAAATTATACTAACTTTTCTATCGTTTTTATAGTATATAGTAGTGCCATAGTGTATTGCTGCGGAACTGGGCTGACACAACCGGGAAGGTAAAGTGACAGTTGTGCTGTCGCGAACTGCTGGCGGGAACGACTTTGCATAACGTCCATGCGGATGTCCATGAGAGTTAGTAGTTATGAAAAGACTCCGAACGCACGTATGTCCCGGTGCCACTTGCTATAAAAAAATATTTCGTGTAAACTTACTTCTAACACATTTAGTACAGCAGCCAAGAAACTAATAAAAGTCACTACAAGAACAACAATAAACAAACAAAATGCCATTCACAGTATTATAGATCTTCTAAAATTCTATTTAGATATCTTTCGTTAATAATTTATTAACATGAAAAATTATTACGAACTTTACATTATTTTTGTAGAATATTCGTCTACATTACATCAATTGTATTAAAGTAATAAAATGTGGTTTGTAATAATATAGTTACTAAATGCTTATAATTATGTTAATAAAAAGGGTCGTATTCACCAATTATGTGCATCTTCTATTATTATCTTTGTTACTTGATCTTGAATATCAAATTGAGCGGTAGGTACTAATTAAATGATATCTGAGTTTATGAAATAACTAGCTTCTGCCCGTGGCTTCGGTCGCGTGGATTTAGGACTTCGAAAATGATACAAAATTTTAACTCATTTTGTTATTCTGATATGAAAGCTATATTACTGTAAAGTTTCATGAAAATCCGTTCAGTAGTTTTTGTGTGAAAGAGTAACAAGTATTTTTAAAAACTTTCGCATTTATAATATTAGTAGGATTAAATCATCAACCTCTGTTTCTGTCCATTGTTGAACATAACCTCCATCTCTATCAATAAATACCTTTTTTTTTATTAATTTATTTAAGGTCGTTTTATAACAACTAAGGTCCTTAACGGCCACGGTAATAATTTACAAAAATGTGTACATATTAATCATTTTAATAAATTCTAGTGTACGTGTGCTATACAATAAATACCTATTGCTATAATTTTATATAGAACAAGGTCTGGCGATGGTCAGATCTTCCATATTTTTTTAGGAATGTAATAGTAAAAACGATCAGTGACTGAAATTTGGATAGTGTTTACTTTACCAAATAATAGGTGATAACAAAGTTGTATAAAACGTTACCTTAACTTTCCTTCACGATATAATATCCCAAAGGTTCCTAAATCTGTTTATTTATTATAATTCCGTCTTTCAGATCCAAATATTTAACATAATATAATCATTCTCGTAAATCGTATCACTGACTAAGCTTAAAGCATTGAGTTAATATTACTAACGTAGCAGTAAAAACTCACTGGCGTAAAGATTATTTTTATACGTGCTAATCAAATTTCGCAGAAACTCAGCTAAAATACCTCTTTAAATAACGTTTAATAATTTATTTGAGGTGCTTTAAACAGAATATTATAAGGTTGTAATGAATTCATGAAAAATGTTTAAATGAAAATAATATTAATTGACCTACTCATCAAAACAACAATCTGGCTCAAATAATTTTAGCTTAAGAGCACTATGTAAAAATAATGCATATACCTACAATAACAACAAATTTCCAAATGGATTTTCCTTTGTCTATTCTAACTTATTTGTAAAAAAAACAAATCCGTGGGTTCCGGACCAACGAGAGGTACGAGTTAATCAACATACATAAGGTGTCAGAATATTATTTTTGGGCGTAAATTTTGTAGGTATATTATGAACTACTCAAAGTTTTTTTTTATCTTTGTTTGTGTTGTAAGTTTTTAATAGTTGCCTTATTTCATACTAATCCCAATAAACGAAAATTACGCTTAAGAATTTAAATAACCTACGATTTTATAAAAAAATGACTGTATCTTTTGATATAGGATGCGTTAAATCTAGAGGAATACTTTTGCACAAATTGCAGACCTAAATATTTGACGTAAATAATTAAAATCATAATATATCGTTTTTTAAAATGACTTGAAAGAAATACTGACGTAAATACAGAAGTCGAATAAATTTATTATAATATTGAAGGTTTGAGATACGATACCCTAAAATTCGATATTTTATGCAATGAGATTTTTATGAACATTTGATCAATAACAGACGTTTTATCTTATATGGAGTATAAATAAAATAAAACACTATATTATGGCAATCGCAGCATTACAATGTAATTAACTTTTCTTTTGAGTTGTAAGAGGTAGTGCCACACTGCATGCTTGCTTAACTCCTAAGCTACCTCTCGCTTACACGAGACCCGCGTAAAGTGACAGCTATGGTGTCTCATTTCGTGCGGTGTGTAAGTATCCGGTGGTCCATGGAGGTAGAAGAAGAAATGAGGGCAACGCATCTGTATTGCCTCTCTGCGGATGTCGATAGGCATCGATAGTCATGAAAATGGTTCCTTTTGTTCGTTTGTCCCCCTTTACCATAAAAAAATACTTTTACAATAACAGGCTCAGAAAACCATATTCATCTTTCGGGCATGTTATTTGTCTACTTTCTTTTGATATGGATTTTACAAAATATTCACGGTGTACTTATTACTGGCATGATTTTGTTACGAACCGTTTCAATCACTCATTTAAGTAAATAAAGATATACAAGTGTAAAAAAAAATATTTTCCAATTTGTCGGTGTGAATTTCCATCAAGAAGTAACAATACGCTCCATCAGTAAATACTTTCTTTTATTGCATTACTAGTATTGTGTAAAATTTGTAGACGTCCAAACTTACAGCTAGTAAATAAGTTTCCTGAATGTGCCACGTGGCAGGATTTGTAAAACTTAAAAATCAAAATTGTGTCTTTCATTATTCTGTATAGATTAGAGAGATATCCTACATTTCTACCCGCACACAATACCCGAACAAAGAACACCTAGTTTGAGCACACAACAAAAATTATCAAGTAAGTCTATAAGCATTTTAAAAAGAAACTTTTAAAGTAAAATTGTAATAACAAGTTTACAGATACACGCCGCCGGCATGTAATTTTTAAACTACAATGGTCATCATCGTCATCATCATCAGCTATTAGTGGTCTACAGCTGGACATATGTATCTTTCAACGAAGTGGAAAACGACCGATATCTTGCCATTTGCGTCCATCGCGGACCGGTCACAGGTCTTCTCACTTCTCACCTGGTGAATGGTCGACCAACTAACACTGCACATCTTCCTAAACTTAACCACCACTCTTGCACCTTACTGGTCCATCTGCCATCTATTGTGTTTCTTTAGATTTCTGTCATATATGTTCATTACGTTTTATCAATATGAACTCACCAAGTGCAAGTCAAACTCTTTTTCTCTTCTTTCTCTTCTCGAGTTAGCTTAATTATTGCAAAAAGTCGAATTCTAAATATTTGAATACCCTTTAGGAAAGTCTATTTTATTGTAACCTACAAAAATAAATAATCTACTAAGACTTTTAAACTTGCCAAACTATTAATGAAATTGTTTTTAATAAAATTAATCATTGACCATAAAATTATTGGTATGATTACATAAGCCTGTGGATTTAAACATTTAATAAAAATCTATATATATAAAACTCAAACGTGACAGCCATCTATCAACGCACAGCCCAAACCACTGGACGGATCAAGCTGACATTT
>LUGF01058489.1:57285-73513 GCA_001625245.1 Calycopis cecrops | reverse complement strand
TGAATTTACAAAAAAAAAAATGAATCAAGAATTTGCAATTGGTAGTGACATGGACATTAGTCTATCAGGCTACTTTCTCATAGTTATGTTACTAAGACAAAAAATCCCAAACCACTTTTGTCCCGGAACATCACGATCTGCAGACATGCGAACATGCTTGCTAATAACGACTAGACCAACGAGACAGTAATTATCTCATAAGCATGGTGAAAATAATTTTAAGATTGAGCAGCGCAGTTGTACCCTGCGTGTCCCAAGAAAACCCTTTCTTTATCACTGGAACCGATGAAACCTAACATGGCTATAAAAAGTTTGGAGTCGCTCTATTTTGCATACGGTGAAATTGAGCGAGGCGACATCGAAGGACCAAGTTTGGGAGCAATGCATGTGCGGTAGGAACTGCCGCCTTTTAAATTTAGATTTTGAAGCATTGCGAATTGCGATTTACTGACGTGGTCTTCTAGTCTCTCACTAGCTTACTACAGCCAGCTGCCTCGAGGAAAATTTAGCCTTCGCTTGGAAGTGACCTTACGTGATGTGTCGGATTATTCTGATGCCATAAAAGATGACTTTCAAATTTCTTTTCAATTGAGGAGATACGTCGACGAGCGCCTTTAGTGGAAAATTTGGGTCTTTTTGTGATGAAATTGGGACTCAATTTTGTAAGTCTCATTTAGAGACTTGGTCTAACACAGACTCAACATCAGATACAAGTCTTTTCCGATGCGTGTAAGCGCATTCCCGGAAGCAAAATATAATGCGTGTGCCGAGTGCATTCCCGGGAAGCAGTGTATAATGCGTGTGCTCCGGTACTGTCATTTATGTGTAGAAGAGCGTGGGAGACAGAACGCCTTGTGGCATACCAGCATTGACAGATTTGTAAGCCAAGCATGCACCGCTCAATGCTGTGATCTATCAAAATCTAGTGATTCAGCCGCGCATATTCCTGGGCATTTCGTAGAATTACTTTTGAAAGGTGCGCTTTATATTAGACCCGTTCAAAGACCCTTGCTATATCCAAACTCACCGCAAATGCCTCCCCAATGTCTCAAAAGCGCCTCCGCGCACCACGACCGGTGCGTTAATTGATAAAGTTTCAATCTGAATGTCCCGGATGAAAGCCGTACTGGTGGTCGCAACGTGTTTCTCGGAATAATGCAAGAGCAACCAAGTAACAATTGACAATATAATCTTTAAAAAAAGGGGGATTTAGCAATAGGTCTGAAAATTAAATGGATCAGAGCAGTCACGCATTTTTGATACCCTAGGTACTAATGTTTTAATTTATAATTTTAATTTGTGATGTTGTCACTAACAAAAATACTTTCTTTCTTTCTAAATGGCATTCAATTCAAATCTGATACCAAAAAGTGAAAGAATCTTGCAATCTGATACAAAAAAATGTTCTCATTATTATATTACCATACCCATAATGTAATACAATCTTTTTTAGAAATTCAATCCTATGACACAAGTTTCAACCTTAACATTCAATATCTGGCAATTAATTATATTAATTATATGTACATCTGTGCAACACTGTATACATAGTTACATCATTCAACTATATTATTTACAAGATTGTAGATAAATATGACATGTCATTATAAAGAATTATTATTAATCATCTAGCATGAATTCTTTTTCATGAACATTTTAATGATAATAATATGAATAATTCATTTGGATGACTGAAATAGATAAATAATATGGAATAAAGTTTAAAATACAAGTACTTCTCTCAGTCAGTAGTCATGTGATAACTCTCACATGACTCTCCCATGTCCAGGGTAGAAAATTTTATTAGATCTAGAGGAATACTTGTATTTTAAATCTATTCTATCTATTTCAGTCATCATTCAGACCCGAACACTTTGGGTATGGTGCCATAACAACAAGATACTATCTCTTGACAACTTATATATCTTGACAACTTATAATGTAAAGTTGTAAGTAGTATGTAAAGTTTGTAAACAAACTTATATAATTACGAGGGCACCAGGACTCGTTTTTTAATAAATGAATTACAAATATAAGTTTATAATGGTATTTTTCAGTGATATTTTTAATTTTATTTTTATTTATTTAAGGCTTTATTTGTACTGTAAGGTAAGGACTTCCTTCGTAATTTCCATAAGTACCCAAGTTTTGATTTCATTTTTGTAATAATCAAAATATGAGTTTAAACAGCTATATCATCTTATTGCATGGACATAGAAATATCTTTTTCTTCAATGCCTTATGAGGTTACAGACCAACTCTACAGTACTCTACATGGAATTGACAGAAAGACAGATGGACAAGTTGACACCTAAGGGTTCTGATAGTTTTTCTTTTGGTAAGGAACCCTCTCAAAGTATAATAAATAAAAAATATTGGACCTTATACTTTAATTTGCTGTTATTGTTTATATTCAACATTTATCTTAACTTCTGGCTAGAAATAAAGTTTTATCTGACCAACGCTAAATTATGCAAGAGCATTTTCTTATTGTGACAATTAGAACTTTTTTCACATTTTTTTTTTTTCACAATTAGAACTTCGACCAAGAGGATTACACTCCAAATTTTGTTAACGAAATATCAACTTAGTTTGTTGATATTATTGGAGTATATTGATGAAAACTGTTTATGTTCTAGTTTACATTTTTACAATAACAAAATGCAGAGAATTTGTAAATTAGATTCAATTTTTAAAAGTAGGCTGCAGTCTAAGGGACATGCTAAGTCTCATTTATCTTCAAACTAACCAGGATGTGTTTAGTCAGCAGAGTTTATATGCGTCAATTATAAGACTTTCAGATGTCATCTGTTATCTTGACTAGTTCTTGTATTTTTTTGATAGATCTCTTTACTTTGGAAGAACATAGACAAAAATAGTTAAAATATAGAGCACTTAACTACAACATAGGTCCATATTTTATATACAACTAAAATCTTCATTGAAACATTCTGTATCTTATGATTGAAGTTTCACATTGACGGGTTTAACAGTTTGTGAAATAATACTGCACAATCACTGGATCTCAACTTATTACTATAGATATACTATATCAAAAAAAAAATTCTTACCTTTAGCAGATATCAGCAACTGTGAATCCACAACCTTATTAGGCCAGTACTCTTCAAAGTCCGTTCCAGGTGGGAAATAACTTTTAATGTCCGTCAAACTGATCACCGAGCATGTCTCACTAGCAAACAGTTCATTCCTTATACCTTGCACTTTACAACAGAACTTTAAATATGACAAGTCCCAACCTTTTAACTGGTCGGCTTTCAATTTCAAATTGTCCGTCTCACCCTCGAAGTAGAAAAGAGGCACAAACTTCTGGTTGTCCCTAACCGTGTAGGGCACTACAGACTCCTTATTTATCCGTATAAACCCGCACTTGTCTTTATTGTTCGTGGTACCACGAAGTAGTTTATTGTAACACACATCTAGGAAATTGTAAAATTCATAAGCGTCCGACAGTCTCACCACAAGATCCTTCTGCGTGAAAGGATCCCTACCGAACTGGCCGTCACAATGCCTGTTGTTGATCTCGTTCAGTAGTCTGGCTTCTATCTCCGTGATGTAGTAGCTCCGTATACATGTGCACGAGTAAATGTCCGCATGCAGATAGTTCAGGTACTTGTTTAATAATTTGATCTCCACCATGCGAACGGCCACGTACTTCTCGCTCGATCGATATATGTATGGAATGTGACATTTGCCGAGCATGTCCCAACCGAAGTGGCCCTTCCAACTGGCCTCGTCGGGAGCCGGCGTTTTCTTCTCCTCTGTCGTTGGCCGCTGCTCCGTTTGGGCGCCCGGTTTCCTCGTCAGGAAATTCAGGATGCCCATTTGACCGCCGGGGCCAGTTGGCGGTGCACCCAGTAACGTGCCGGGCTGCGGCCGTGCGGCTGCCACGGATGCTGCCAATGCCTTGGCCTTATTGGCCTCGACCATCTTAGCAGCGAGCTCCCTGATCTCCGCCTCATCAGGCCGCTCCGTCTTTACCTTGACCATAGTAGTATCCGTCATCTCGATTTTTTTAACTATAAATCCAGCAAGTACTGAATTGTAGAGCAAGAATAATGTTACACCACTACATCGTGATCACTCCCGACGAATACTTCGAATTCACAATTTGTAAACATTGAAACAGCAGCACAATCGAAATTAGCACTTCACTATATTTTGACAGTTCGATAAAACAAATTGCACCAATGTGCAAACACGTATTTTATATTTAGTCCTATTCTGCATTTACATTTCACTATAATTAGTATGGATATGTGTCTCATCCACTAGCAATGCATTGCTAATATAAACTTCCGTCCCGACGTTTGTTTATCATACCGTTTTATTAAATTACTAGTTTTTATATATTTTTTAACTGAAAAATCCAGGTTTACTTCAGAAAAATATTATTCCACGCCAAAGCGGGCTAGGGGAACATGAAACCCAAATTTTGTGTTCGCGAGGGAAATGCCCAATACCGTTGTATAGTCTCGTGGGGAGTACGCATTTATTCATGTATTATTTTTCACCTTTTGGTGACTCAGCGAACAAAATGGCCGCCACCAAGGCTTTGTTGGCCAATCGCGCCATGGCTTGTGCTATACATACCTACAAAAATCTCGCCGGTGACGTAAGCGCACTCCCCACGAGATAATTCTCAAGGACTTTTAGTAGAGATTTTGAACTATTCCTCATAAATATAAACATATAACGTTGTTAAACGATAAATCCCACATTACTTAAACCCTTTAAAATATTTTTTAAGCCTCCACAAGTTTATAAAATAGAAATTTCAAATTGCATTTGATAATAAGATTTATGAATGTACTCTCCAAGTAGGTAGTCACTATGGATAGTCTCGTGACTTCATTTTGAAACTGTCAAGGTGACGAGACAAATTATTCTGCTCAAAATTCGACCTTATTTCATACGCAGTAGAAGCGAACTAGTTTTAAAGTTTCAACAATTTGATCTTTAGTGTAGGAATTACGAGACTAGACGACGCGCGCATTCCACGAACAATAATCTCCCGCAAGAGTGAGTGAGATAGCGTTATGTAAAAAGTAGATAGATGTCAAATGTTTAGGTATTTTACTATGAACGTACGGAACGTTCAACGTAGGTATATAATACAATTACAAACTAAGCAACTTCTAACCTACTTTGTGGCAAAATAGGTGCTGTGGCTAGCGAAATTTCGGTCACCTTAATTTGTTTTTGGATGACCAAGCATTAATCGATCCGCGTAGTCAATAAATTAGCGTAGGCAATCAAAATAAAAACTTTGCACATTACTTCCTGAATTTAAAATCAGCATCATCATTATCATAATCATGTCAGTAAGTCAAAGGCAAAATTTATACATAAATTAATGTACCTAATTAGTAAGAGGTAGTGCCACGCTGCATTGCAGCTGAATTGAGCCGGCACGACCGGGGAGGTACCTCTCGCTTGCACGATACCTGCGTGAACGTAAAATGACAGCCGTGCTTCGTCTATCGTGCGGTAAATATAATTAATTAATTAATATAGCCCTACTGAAGGGGGAGGAAGAATATGGGCAACCTTTAAGTGAACGTCCAAGGGCGACTGTGAAAATTACTTCGACTGCTCGTTTGAACTGTATACCATTAAAATATACTAACCTAATGCATAGTAATTAGTAAGCAAGCGAGTATTGGTCCATCTGACTGATAGTGTCACCAATTCCAAACCTACCTATCTAAATATATCTTATTATGTATCTGCAGAACCTGCCAGGCTGCATTAGAGGCTGAAATACATCTCGGTCACTTGACAGCGCAGCAAAGTGATATGGTGTGGCGTTTTATATCGGTCTGTCAGTTTCCAGTGGCCCCTTAGAGGGAAGGACGGCAACTCGTGAAACCGGCCGACGAGTCGGACTCACAAACCAACTAGCAACGGGAGTTACAACTTACAATATGCGTCACATCGTATAGATAAAAGTTACATTTACTTGTATACATTTTACATAACACATAAGCACAAAAGTAGTAGAAAGAAGTAGTAAAAGTACAAAGGATCTTAAAAAATACTTAAAGGATTTTGTTATGTTAGAATTATACTTTGTTACAATTTTCAAAGCTTTTTCCTATATTTAAATGTTAAAGCGCCTAACTATTAGAAATAGCAAGACAATTTTATTCTATAAGATTCTATCATTTTTGTATGGCGTCAGGAGCTGTCACTCTTAACTTGTACCTTAAATGTGTAAGCTCGCCATTAAATGTCTTCCACCACATGCGCAGATATCCTTATAATCCCCATAAAGTATTATCCATATAATATGTACTGTAAGTTCTTAATTTTGAACAAATTTCTTGGTTGTAACTCACGGGAAGCATCTTTTAAATGTCTTGTCTTAGAATCAGAAGTGTGACTTTCTGAGCTTCAATGGGTTGCAGACCTTAATATTTGACATAAGTTCCAACTTAATCCTTCCACGCATTTCTAAGAAAGGCTCGACAGGCAGATAGACAAACAGAGATGCAGACATATTGATAACAAAGAGACCTATGATTTTGAAGTTGAGGTTGAAGAGGCACAAAATCCAAAAGAAACAAAATATGCAGACGCGATGATGTTTCATTAAATCTCGATCTGCTGGGCTATGGAGAGATTCCACGGCATTTATCATCATGACATGCGTGACTCGTGATGAAACCGTAGCCATCACTTCACGGCCCTGCAATTTGCCGCTATCCAAATCGATCGCAATTCAACAGTGGCAGTATAAAAATATCACGGACCAAATTCACAAATTGCTTGAGGAGGAGTCAGGAATGTGTACGGGTCGTAGTAATGTGTTTATTAAATGAAAAACTTTGCATGTATGTTTGTAATTATTTCACACAAAAACTAGAGTAGATTTGGATGTCATTTTGCACAGATATAAATCACAAGGCTAATTAGCGTACCTAGCTATCTTATCTTGTGTGGGAGAAAGCGCGGTACGCGGATATGTCATAAAGTTGTGTTTGTGTGTGTGTGTGCGTGTGTGTGCGATGAGAAACGGGAACCCCTTTTAGTTGGCACACCTATATAGTTTATGCTGGTACCGGACACCCTGTGTTCTGACACTAGCTTCCGTCCGCAGCTTCGCCCGCGTGGATTTCGGAATTCAAAAATGGAGGTGCTCAATTCTTCCGAATAAAAGATTCACAGCTTCTCCCCGGTAGGTAATAGCGTGATAATATGTAGTACTTTTTGAGCTTAGCCCGGACACACATACAGACAAACTGACAAAAGTTCTTAAAACTATAATTATGTTTGGTTTCGATATCGATTGTAGAGTTCACGCCCCAAGTATTCTTTTAAAAAAACAATCAAAGGACAGTTATGACGTTCTTATGATTTTATTATATGCTTAATTTTAAGTATATGTAAGTATAGATGTATTATAGATTAATGATAGTCACTTGTTTATTGTTTAATGTTTTGTTAAAACTGCATTTATAACTGACCATTGTTGGACGTTGGATTTAGACGTTATCATTAGAAAAGCTTATAATTAATAATAATATTTATGATTTAATGTTTATTTGCCAAATTTCGGCTACGGGCCACGGAAGCCATATTAACGTAGGGCGTAGATACTATAAATCAAGTCTCTGGACACAAAAACAGTCCTTACTACCTCATGCAGGGCCGGATTAGACTCTGCTAGGGCTTGACTTGGAGTTGAGAGGAGCCCCTTTTGTGCGATGTATTTTATTAACTTCTTGAAGTAAGTTAAGTTCTTCAGTAAGAAGGCTACAAATTAATTTATTATGTTTTACAAGCAGGTAACTTGTTCTCGTTTAAAATCTTCTCCAAACTTAGCCAAAAGTAGAAGAAGGACAGCGAAAATGTGGCGACTACAGCATATGATGCAGAAATTCCAATCTTTGCAGTTGCAGTATAGAGACGATCTGTTGTGCCATCTGAGGAGTGTTGTCCTAAAAGAGCAGCAGGGTCTTAAGAGGTAGTGCCACAATGCATGCTTACCATTTATTATGCACCACACGAGAGCAGAGTAAAGTGACAGCTATGCTATCGCGTTTCGTGCGGTGTGTAAGTAGCCGTTGGCGCATGGAGGTGGGTGGAGAAAGGAGGGCAGCGCATCTGTATAGCCCCTATGCGGATTTCTATGGGCATCACGGTCGGCAGTCATGTAATGGAACCCCTATACCATAAAATCATTCATCATGGTCATTTGCCCCCTATACCATAAAAAGGGACACGACATTTATTATGACTGGCCGGAAATTTATTAAACATTAAATATTAAAAAAAATATCAAATTGTAGAATATTTAAAAATTCTTTATTTATTTTTAAATCAAGAATAAAAATATTAAAAAAAATATTAATAAGTTTTATGTCCAGCAAATTATGTACCAATACGTAGAGTAAGTATATGTATGATGTAATAGTTTGTGATGTCCAGATCCTCGCAGTACACATCTGCATTAATGCTCGTGCTGTTTGATTAGAAATTAAGAATGTATCAACGGCAACACCACACCAGCAAATACTGACCAACTTGTGACCAACAGTCTGGGACACAGAGTACTTTTGTCTATACCAAACCAAATGGTCTGGGACAGTCCACACGAGAACCTTTCCAGGTGTATCTACCGTTTACTTTGTAGACCGCTCACGACTCGAGCAGCGAGCTGCGCACGCCTGCAAGCTTATCAAAAACCGGCCAAGTGCGAGTCAGACTCGCACACCGAGGGTTCCGTAGGAACGGGAGGTGTGAGCAAAAGTAATAGACGTTGAGAAAATTACACTTCCTTGTGACAAACTTATATATGCGGGTGCTTGCATACATTTAGTATGAAACGAACTACATGCATAAGTTGGTAATGATTATTCCAGATTATTCCAGTTGGTAATGATAATTTCCAGTGATATAAATTTTATTTACCAATTTTTAGATTTATTCCTATATGTATACTGTAAGGTCTTACTTGCCAAATTTCAGAATTCTAGCTCAACGGGAAGTACCCTATAGGTTTTCGAAAAAGTGCGTTTTCATACAAAATTTGTGCATAAATGGCTATAACTTTTTATTGCGTTAACTTAGAAGTGTGATTTTTTCAAGGCATCAAGACGTAACTGACCTCCGTATTTGACAAAGATTTCAGCTTAATCCCTTTAAGCGTTTTAGAGAAAAAGGTCTTGACAGACGTACAGACGGACAACAAAGCGATCCTTTATGGGTTCCGTTTTTTCTCTTTGAGATACGGAACCCTAAAAATTAAACATCTTCAGCAAATTGTATTAACGAACTGGCGTTCGTGCATCAAAGCCAGCCGGGTTGTTTCAGTAGCTGCTAATTCACACAAATCAGATATATCTACCTATCTTACATAGGAACAGAAGCAAGTGGGTTTGCCACCCATACTCTATAATAAAGTATTGTACGATAGGTAATTCAAGCATTTGTACTCTATACTTTATGAGAACAATAAAGTACGCGGAAATACTTATATTAATGTTGCACATTCAAAAATTTATGGGATTCTAAGAGTGTAGACCGTAAGCATGCCACTGAAAACCTATGTTTTACAGATTATAATTAAATAAGCTGTAGCACAGATGATCAGCCTGATAATACTTGTGAAAAGTGAAACAAAGTAAGTGCTACCTACAATGTTTTTTTTCTAATTAAAATTATGTTGTTATTAAGGATAAAACAAAAAACTTTACTTGAAAATCATCACAAGAGAAAAGGGTGGCAACCCTACTAGCAAGTGTCATAAAATCCATCTCCATTTTTGACATCAAAGTTTATCATCAGTTCACTGTTCAATATTCGGCGTCTTTTGTTCAACGCAGTCGACGTTCTTCCAGTTGGAGCGGCATTCCCATTTTTTAGGGTTCCGTACCCAAAGGGTAAAAACGGGACCCTGTTACTAAGGCTCCGATGTCCGTCCGTCCGTCCGTCCGTCTGTCACCAGGTTGTATCTCATGAACTATGATAGTTAGACAGTTGAAATTTTCACAGATGGTGTATTTCTGTTGCCGCTATAACAACAAATAACTAAAAAATTAAATAATATGAATATTAAAGGGGTGCCCATACAATAAACGTTTTTTTTGCTTCCATACAAAAGATAAGCTCCCGTTTTCGTAGACAATGGTACGGAACCATTCGTGCGCGAGTCCGACTCACACTTGGCCGGTTTTTTTCTTTGCCAACTTGTACCAAAATGATCCATATTTTGATGCAGCATATAAAACTACTGCTAACTCTATTTTTAAAAGTATTTAGGGGGCATCCGAGCAGCCGATGACATTTCTATGACGACCGACGCCCGCATAGAGTTTATACAGGTGCATTGTCTTCCTTCCCCCTCTCACCATGTACCACCGGCTATTTACGTACCGTCGCGTAGCCTAGGTACAACAAAAGGTTACTTATTATTATACCTTGGACTATATTATCAATGGATTCAAAAGGATTCTAGTTGGCAATATTCCTAGATATTTCTAAAATATATCTTGATAATAATCGATCTAGGATTTATTTGATGCAGACCACATGCAGAGTGCTGACCTCTCGCTTACCGACACGATGCCGGCGTAAAGTGACAGTTGTGCTGTCGTGTTTTGTGCGGTGTCCAACTAGTCGTTTCTCAATCGTGGGGGGAGTAGAAAGGAGGCCAACGCTTCTGTATAACCTCGATTCGGATGTCTATGGGCGTCGATAGTCATGAAAATGATCCCGACTGCTCGTTTTCCTCCATAAACATAAAAAATACAGTACTTCAGTGAAAATATGTCAAAATATGGATTTTAATGACCAAGCAATGCCAAACTTACTAATAAGTATAAAATTGCTCCTAAACTTACAGAAAAAAAATTGGTTGTCTCATGAAAAGATTAATGAAAAAATTGTCTACTTTTACGAATTGAATAATTATCACTGAATTACAATCTTTTGTATAAAACAAAGAAGGAGTTAATTAATTGAAATTTACATATTTTTAATAAAATAACAATAATTATTTGCACAAGTCACAGGACATGGGAAGATCATGCCACTTAACGCTTGTTCTGCGCTCTCGCTTGCACGCGGAAGGAGATAATGAGTCTTGCCCTTTTGTGCATGCAGCCGGCGCTTATCAATGTATGACAATATAACAATTTAATTAATAAATAATGAGCAAACAGGAAAAACGGACACGTTTAAACATTCTAGATATTGAAGTATGTGGAGTAATTGAAAATATTTAAGAGGAGCGAAATTAAGTGAGGTCATCGTTACAAGAAATAAATACACCTGTCAAAACTTAAAAGTCGCGCCCAGATGACGCGGAATTTAGGGATTAAATTTAAAATTGAACACTAGCTACTAGCAACTAGAAGTAAGGTACGCGAATCATAAAATATAATTAACACAGTACTGTACAGTAGTACTCAGTGCACTTACTACTTGGGGCAACAGTTTCGACGCACACGACGTTCTCTTTGTATTGTGTATTTTATTAATATAGTCTTGAAGATGTCCTATAAGTCCTGAGATAAGTCCCTATTTTCTCTCCTCTTTTCTCAACAGTCAAGTGTAAACTGTAGAGGAATATGCTTGGGGTATAATAATATGTATTCTGTAATCAAGTGTCACTTAACAAATGTCAAAATCTTAATATCAAATATGGCGCTTTGTTAGCGTACTGAGTATTTATAGACATTCTTGATCAATTTCGAAATAAAATATTGTTTTATTTAATCATGTATATAAGTTAATACTTGAAAATAATATTTAATAATACTTTCAAATTATTAAAAAAAATATTTTATGTTTAAAATATCAATGTAAAGTATATAAAGTTTAAACGACAGTAGTTCTAATAATTTCTAACTCTATCGCCATTTATTTTTGTTTATACCGAGCGGCGCGAATTTATGAAAATAAGTAACATAGATAAACTGTACGTAATAAATAAATGAAACATCGAAATGGAAGACTTAAAAGTGTGCAGAAGCTGTCTTGCTGTGGATGCGAAGCTTATAAACTTAGATTCTGCGCCATTACATAATTATTATGAACTTTTATTGGGTAAAAGTGTAAGTATGTTATAAATTCTTAAAATCCTACAGAGTACAGCCACATAAATTAAAAATGCGTAAGTTTGAATATATGTTTCTTATAACTTCACTCATAAATTAGTGATTAAAAGAAATGTGTCGCAGATTTATTGTACAACATAGATTAACTTAAAAAAAACATATTAATTAATCCGAAAGAATTGGTGGTTCTCATGGGTTAGTTTTTAATGCGGGGCATAGCTAGTAAAAAACAATAAAAGGAAGGATAGAGCGTTTGGCATGCGTTACAGCTTCGATAAATAATAAGCACATTAATTTTTTGCCTGGGTAGGAAGTTTCATGACTTATTAATCTCATAATTACATGTGTAATTAATTATTACTCATGTGGTTTGATTATTTGTCCCCCTATGCTATATAATATAATTTTCAGGTATTTTGGGAGCTAATACCGGCTTACACTTGCTATAAGTGTGCGGCTCTGTTTCATAAGTTCTACAAGTTTCGAGAGCAGTGTGTCAACAGTGAGACTCTACTTAATGCACTTTATTGTGCAAATCAAAGGGTAAGACTTTTTACACATGTTGTATATGGAATATAATAATAATAATAATGTCTTGGCCAACCGAGAAGGAATAATCCTACAAACATAATAATAATAATATAGCCTTTTATTCGGATCTTTCACATAAATATTTAACATAAAAATTTTACAATAAAATAAAGTATAATATAAGATAATCCTAGTTTATAATATATCTTGTTTCTTCACACTCTGTAGATCCGTTTGCCAGTCATCAAAGGCCTCTTCCAACCTTTTCCATTCTGCTCGTTCTTGAGCTATTCTGTTCCATGTCGTTCCAGCCACTTGTCTGATGTCATCGTCCCATCTTTTTTGAGGTCTGCCCCTTGTACGCTTGTATGTGGAATAAGAGACATTAATTTTCCATATTGTTGCCAGCTCATAAGATTGTTTTAATAAATTGAATGATACATTATATATAATCGGTTGATATGACCGGAGTACCGCTTATTTATATTATACACAGGATGTTACGTAAATAACACTCTGTTTATAATATAGTGATGGCTAGAGAAAAGAAAAAAAGAATGATAAACTTACAAATACCAAGAGAGAGAAAGGTATTATTAGCATAACTCGACTGATAAATTGACTATTTATCTTTTATTTTGTAATTTCCAATCAATTTCTGATCATTCAGCGCAACAAGTTTGTTCTTATATTTTAATCTAGATATTATAAAATTGGAATATAGTCCTATCATATGGTGTTGTTAGATGTAGAGAATGAGATACTCTGTTTGGTATCAGTGCACAGAATAAAATGACTGTTCATTTTTTTGCTTGACTACATTAGAAGAAGGTTTTACACGCTTATATGTGTGTGGTTGTATAAAGATTTCCATGTCCCCTGTTACGGGGAACAGTCTGAACAGCTTGGAAGAATTTTAAGAAGTCAGGTAATTTTTCTTAGCATCAATGAATGGAGAAAGATGACTGTTTTTTTTGCAATTTCAGATCAGTATTAATGATATTCAGAGAAACAAGAAAAATTTGTTCCTATATTTTGATCTAGATGTTAAAAAATTGGATAGTCTAGATATAGTATCAAATGAGGTTGATGTGGAACATGAAATTGAGGCTAAAGAAGAACCATTTGAAAATATTAAACAAGAAGATGATCTCGATGACTATTACCGCTTATCCAGTGACGATGAACCACTGTCAGTGCATAAGAGCTACAAGGAAGAGAATGAGAGTAAAAAGACTAAGAAGAGAAAAAAGAAGAAAGAGATAATGTTGCCAGATGAACAAGAGGAAGATGTCAAAATTACTGTAAGGTTTCAATGTTGTTAATTATTTTTGTTATATTTATTTATTTAATAAAATTTATGTACACGGACAACTTATTCCACTAAAAAAAATACAAACAATAATAAAATAATAGAAAAAAATAAATAACATATTTTTCCTATGCAGAAAAACAAAACCATTTCAAATCAATGTTTATTTAACAAAATAATCAAATTAGACGATAATATTAAATAAAACACACTCTTAGGTTGACTTTTATTTCTTTATTTTAAAATTTGGCTAGTGACCAAAAATAACACTATAAATTGAGGTGACAGGAACGCGTTGGATGCATCCAGCTCGTGGCCGTGACCTATGGTGCTCGATGAGGTAGTTCTGTGTCCAGCAGTGGACATCGTCCAGCTGATGATGATGGAAAGTAATATTACGGATTTGCAAAAGCCAAAAATGGAACTAAAGAGACTAGCCCTATATGTATTTATGATGTAGAAATGTTGTATCCGACTTTAACTGTTACCAATATTATATACTGTATTGTCTAATATTATTATATAGCTCGAGCTGGCCCCAAGACCAGTCGAGGAGGCAGCGAAGCGCAAGCGCGGCCGTCCCCGCAAGGGCGAAGAGCCCAGACGCGTGGCGAAGACGCGGCGCACACAGAACACGGGCGGCGTATGCGACGACGATATGGACATACAGAATTTCTGCACCATATACAACTTGACGGTGAGTGAGTTTATGATTGTACAGTCACGACCAATAATATGTATACACTAGTAGTACTCTGTCACAATTAGTTTCTTTGACAAGTCAGAGCATTAATATGGAATTACAAAAATACAAATTGTGACAAAGCATTAAAATATATACAACATTGATAAAAGCGAAAGACACTAAATGAAACTACGTATACTATAAGTGCCTACTGTTTTTAAAGTGTAGGTTTATGAGAAGTATACGAAAATACTTTTTGCAAAGAATTTTTTTTTAAATAACGAAAAAACGTAAACATGCTTTGTGCCGGCGGCTACAGCAAGCTGCAACCTCGCTCGCAGAATGACGGGGTGAATGGGCTCGCGATCAGCTGACGATACAGCGTGTACGAAGTGATAAAAACTTAAAAAAAATCCATGTTTCATTATCGAATTAAAAAAAACAAGTAATAAAACAGAATTTAAAGACCCCTATTACGCTATAACTAAAACAGGCCGTCCACGAAAGAAAGCTTTCAATTATGAGGATGTCGATCTTCCCCACTTCCTGTCAACAGCTTTGCGTATGACGTCACTCCACCTAGTGCTATGGGAGAGGCCTACTGTCCAACAGTGGACTGCAATAGGCTGATGATCATGATGATGATGAATTATAAGGGTCAACGTTACTAAAGATGTCTTTGATAAAAACGATGAAGATAAAAAAAATAAAGAATACCAATACAAAAAAAATGATAAAAGCAATAAAGATAAGATAAAATAAAAAGCAATAAAAACAAAAGACAGGTTTGAAAATAAAGTTAGAAGAATATAGTATAATTATTTATCAGTCATGGCTTCTTCAGTACCGTCTGAAAGGACTTTTGCGAATTCGGGCCAAATATTAAGCGAGAAGCTTAATATTTGTCTTTTATATTTTTTAAGAAGAGCTCTTTAGCCAAAGAGAATGGAAAAGATTCGATTTTTTAATATGGACCAAAGATTCTTGCAATATTTTTTTATGCTTCATTAATAATATAGTTTATCAAAAATAATTTTTGTTTTGTTTATAATTTGTTTATATTAAATTTATGTTTAATTTCAGTTTAAGAACAAAAGAATTTTGTTGTTTACATTTGATTGTCTTTTCGGCGCCAATTGGTGTTATTGTAAATAGTTAATTTGCAGTTCTACACCTCATACCGTACTCGTTCTTACATAAAAAATAGACATTTTTAAAAGTTAACGCGTTATTTTCAAAATATTTGGAATTGTGAAACAATAAAATGTGAAAACGAAACAAAAAAACCAAAAATTGCCTTTGGCACTCTCCAGTCCTTCAACTATCTCCATACTAAATATCACATCGATCTGTTGATCCGATTTGATGTGAAAGAAGGAAAAAGAAACAAACAAACACACTTTCGCATTTATAATATATTTCGCATTTATAATATAGTATGGATTAATCACGAAAAGCCTCAGATTGGCGATTTATCGTGTTACCTTGTTGTGTTGTACCTTGTCGTGTTAGGGTTAATTCACACCAAAAGCGCGGCGAAGGGCAGCGAAGCGGAGCGCAGATTATGTGTCATATCAATTTCAACTTTATAATAATTACTATAATACTTATTATCGC
>LUGF01058489.1:43869-54041 GCA_001625245.1 Calycopis cecrops | reverse complement strand
TACATAACTAGGGTTGCAGTCGACTATTGATATCGATAGAAATCTTTAACACGAGATGAGGGATATAAATGTTAGTAGATAAAAAGGTAACACGGGTAATAAAAAGATTTAACTGTATATAATTGTATATTATTTATATAAAGTAGGTATATATTAAATATATTAAGTGCTATTTATTCAATAATTTTCCTCGAAATAAAACGTATTTATTAAGTAATATCCGTTTGCTTTCTTGTAAATTAGAATTTTTCAAAATAAAGTGCAATCTACATTCATATATTATTCTATAATAGCTTTAGTTAAATCTGTTACATGGTTAGCTGTAGGATACAATCCAATCTCATGATAACCAATTATTTCTACCCGTAATATTCATCCATTGCTCTCGAATATTAGGTTCCTTTGGAAATCTAAAATAGTAAAATGTATAAAAAAATAGTGAAAAATATATTATATTATATTCGTACTAAATTAATTAGTCAATATAATTTGTTCACTCCTACAAAAATCCAATTAATCGAATTTTTTATCGAATAAGTCACATCTCTTATTCGTTGCCAAGGACTCCCCAAAAACAAAGCCCAACCCATGCGATGCGTCTACTCGTGAAGTATCGTCTCTATACAATACACTGCGTGCTATGAATGGCGTTGCGTGGATTGCTTGCGTACTTTACAGACCATGTATATTTTTTTCTATTTGTTTGCAATATTGTTGTTTTGATCGGTAATTACGTAATATAAAATACATTTTTTGAAAAAAAAAAAAAGACTTTAGACTAAGTTTTTCGACTTACCTATGAAAAGAAATACCTCCCTGCTTATACTTGATGTCTGGCTTTTATTTTTACAAATAATAATAGCGCAAAACGGCATTTTAAACAAATTTTACGCAGCTCTTGTCACAATCACACTGCAAGAGCGACTAAAAGCACGACATTGGTGTTTCGTTTCAAGTATGATTATCTAATCATACTTGCGGCGCGCCCGCTCCGCCCACATTTCCATTCCAACCTTATTTATCTATTCCGTGCGATAAACCTACGAGGTTTCTCACCCGGTAAGTCATGAGGTGTAGCATTAGCCGGGCCAAGAATATAATAATAAAGAGCCCTGGCTAGAGATCAGCATAAAGAATGTAGCAGGACACTTTCTATTAATAAGGAAGTAAAATAGTAGCGTCCAATATTGCACTACATAAAGAGTGACAAGAACTAGGGCGTTTGGAGAGGTTAGAGAACAAAACGAAATGACTGCCTTACCTAATGCAAGAAACTTCTGTAAACACAGATAACATATAAGGAAGATACACATGTACAAGCAAGGAGCTATATTAGAAAAAGTTTTTTTATACTTCTGTATGGGTTCTTTAATTTCAAAATGTAACATTTTTGGAAGAGCAGGTAAGCAATGCTATTCTATCCTATCTTTCCAGGTTAAGGAACTGTTACTACAGATAGCACCTGCAACTATTACGCAAGGTTTCAACTACATAAAATCTACATCACTAAGAAATACAAGATGTTTTCAATTTAATAATTACAACTAGCAACTATATTTACTACTATGGGAAATTTCCAATTTTTATTAACCACTTTATTTATTTAATTAATTAATTAAAATTGATTTGAATTAATTTAAATAATAAAAAGTGAAAAGTGGTTAATAAAAAGTGGAAATTGTATAAAAAAGTATATTATTTAATATTATTTTTTAATAAAATTATTACATTTTTACTTTAGCATAACGTCTAGAATATAATATAACAGATGGGGAAAATTAGGAGGGTTTGCAACTACACCAATGGTGGTGGATCACCACCCTATCCTGTGTGGTATGGTGCCCTTATCATGTTGGAAAATTTAAATGCTTTTTGCCAATTAAATTATATTATTTAAATGCTATGCGCACAGGCCTAGAGCAGCACGCCCTAGGATGGAGCCTGAGCATCCTGTACCTATTGGAAAATCAACCACTGAACACAAATAGAAAGTATTTACAGGTTGATTCTCATTTGCTATATTACAAGAGCTGAGTTGAGCTAGAGCTATCATAAGGAACAGGTTACTAGCATATTTTCCAGTACTTCATCTACATTATATTCTGATGTAATTAAAAACCATATATTGTTTACCGTCATCACGTGACCCGTTGCAACGGACAGGTTCTCTTGTCTGCCTTCCCATGTTGAGTTTTTCTTCCTTTTTCTGTAATTACAAAATATTTTTGTGTCTGATAAATAAAACTCATTGTAACTAGTTTTGCTTATTGCAGCACTCACACTGACTTGCTACCAAGAGACAATAAGCCTAATTAACTAAAGCAAATCTTGAGGGTGGAAGAAAAGGTTTTTAAAAGATAATGCCATGCTGCATTACAGTCAAATTAGGCTGGCATGACCAGGGAGGTACCTAAAGCTAAAGTAATGCCACCCTTGAGTGAGACCTCTGCTGTCGCATTTCATGTAGTTTGTGAGATTCCAGTGGCCCATTGAAGAGCAAGTGGACAAGGCATCAGTTTAATAATTTTGCAGAGTTTAAGGGTGCTGGTTTTCATCTAAAGGCTCTAAGAGTACATATTTGTCCACTTACACTACCTGGCTAATGGAAATAATAAGAGCATAGTAAGAAAAAACAAAAATCCTGCTAGAAACTTTCAATTATTTTACAGTACACGTGTATTAAATTTGCAATGGAACAGTATAAATCAAATCAAATCAAATCAAATCAAAAATATTTATTCATAATAGGATATTTAAATAACACTTAATGATTGTCAATTTTTTTTTAAATGCCAAAACTTATAGCTAATGACGTCAGAAAATTACTTAGAGCTAAGTTTCACAGGTCCGCTTCTAAAGCGGCAGTGCAGAAGAAGCGAACAAACAAACTACACTGCAGCATTTTCTCCAGAGACGTCAATTAATAAAGATAATATAAGTTCTTAAACTAGTTTAAAGCTAAATTAAAGCTAAAATGTGAACTGAGTATACATTGCAGAAATACATATGGGCCTAGATAAAATGAGTCTTTTAAATGCATTGCAGTTGTAAGAATAGCTCAAGTAAGTTACAATGTAATACATCATCATTAGACTTTATAGCAATAATGAATTAATATTATTTATTCGTCCGGTCAATTTAGACATAAAAAAGTGGTAAAATAACAAAAATTCCCAGAAAGCCAAATATTGGTGGAGACCTATAGTTTGCCATTACAAATCAAGTTTTAAAAGACCCCATCGATCCTATGTGTGCTTAAAAAGTTATTCGAGGTCAAAGGTCAAATTTTGAGGATTTTTATATTTTGCTTGAAAACGGTAAGTTTTATCAAAAAAAACTTCAAACCAAAGTTGTAGATCTTAAAATTATCTACAAACATGGTATCAATGATTTTTTTCCTAACAGTTACCATTCCTGAGATATCGCGATTCTAAGAGTCATATTATACATGATTCTGACGATTGACTCAAATTTTGACCTATGACCTCGAATAACTTTTTAAGCACACATAGGATCGATGGGGACTTTTAAAACTTGATTTGTAAGTGCAAACTATAGGTCTCCACCAAAATTTAGCTTTCCGGGAATTTTTGTTATTTCAAATGTCTATATTGACCGGACTAAATATTACATACTTCATTAATATAATACAGTCTAATGCATTACATAAATGAAAAATTCCATTCCCGCTCTTTACCCCTGCACCACCCCCCATGTCACAATATAAAGGCGACATCGGCGGAAGTGCGGAGCTAGACAGCATTCTACGCAACCTTGCCAGGTCCCAACTTACCGCGTCTTTGTAGTAAATTTGTATAGTTAGGACCTTCGGCTCACAGCTTCACGAAATAATCGCGCCTAAACATAGTCAAAGCGATATCAGCAAATTAGTTCGATATTCTCATTAAAAATAACTAAATACTCACTTAATTTTTCACCGCTTCTTCGATTGTTTTATTTAAAATTGTACTGCTGATGGATTCGTGATGTTCTCAGCCAGAGCACGTATTTCACATTTATTTTTGCACTAAAATAATAACAAATAATTTGTAATGTCAAAAGAAAAAAGAAAAATATTATTAGTTATCAAATTAACGTATTCAAATTTATACCACTTCTAGGAACGGGTGATCTTTTTAAAGTTACAGTCGTGATAAAAAATATTTTCCTACTACCCACTGTGAGTATAGTATATGATAGCTTTAAATGACTGTAATTAGTAATTATAATATTTGTACACTATTAGTCCTTGTGTAATACTATATCCTAATTTTAAGAAGCATGATCGCATACATGTAATTATGTTTAGATAAGAATATTTTGTTAATTTCTCATGTTAAATGAATTTTGTTAATTCTTTATGACAATAAATTATTTAAACCGAAATGTCGGAATTAAGTATCTTGTTTTTTTTTCATTAGTTTATTTAAATAATTAGCACTTACCCTTTGATTATATAATGTCTAGATGGAGCGTCGCCCTACAATCAAAAAAAGAATACGAGTCAACAATCAAGAGTCAAGCGTGCGTGCAAGCGTTGTTGTATACTGTGCATTTACTTCTATGTGTGTGTGTGAATAATGATACCAGCTATGTAAAAATCTCCCATAAATCATATTAAAAAATACACTATTTAATATGATATTTTTAGGTGATTGTATGTAATATTAATAAGTTTTAGTATATTTTATTAAGTAGTTACTTTCTTAAATAAATAAAAAAATGTGTGTGAATATTGTATTAAATGAATTAGATTTATTGAATTAGTATTTAATCACTTATTTAACATTTAAGATAGTTTGAAATCACTTATAGGTATAAAATTTTAATAACAAATAAACATGTTCCAGAAGAGGTAGGGCCAGGGAGCCGCTTTGGGCCGGCACGACCGGGGATATATCATATACCTCTCGCTTACACGATACCGGTGTAAAGTAATAGCTGTGCTGTCGCATTTCGTGCGATGTGTAAGTAGCCGGTGGCCCAAGGAGGAGAATTCGAATGACAACTTACATTGGCCTCGCCCGATGTGTGCTTTTCAGGGTTCCGTAGCCAAAATGGCAAAAAACGGAACACTTATAGATTCGTCATGTCTGTCCGTCCGTCCGTCCGTCCTATTAGGCCGTCGTATGTAAAACTATGTAGGTTGATGTATTCTGTGAGCCGCTATTGGAAAGAAATAAAGCACTCCATACATAGAACTGATTCTAAAAATTTTTTTTTTCATCCAACCTGTATGTGAGGGATGTCTGAATATGTCTTTAAAAATGACATTAAAGTTACTAAAACCATTTTTCGTCAAAATTAATCGTTTGAAAGATGGACGCTTCCAAAGTGGAAAAATGAGTGTGTCCCCCCTCTAACTTTTAAAATAAGAGAGTGAGACATCTAAAAATATATATATGCTATAGATTTCAATGAAAACTATTAACGAAAGTTGGTTTGAGCGAGATATCATTATTAGTTTTTGAGAAATAACACATATTCAAAAAATGCAAATACAACTTTGTCGTTCATACAAACGCTATGAAGAACCAAGCTATTTTATTTTCTGGTAAAAAATGTCGCAGAGAACTTTGGTTGGTACGGAACCCTCGGTGTGCCAGTCCGACTGGCACTTGGCCGGTTTTATGCGTTACTTTTACACCTCTGCCTGGGATACCTTAATATGAATATCACTTCTTGATGAAAATTCTTATTATATGTTGAATAAAGCATAAAAAGTACACCTTCGTATACTATTTCTGCCTTTTATTATTTTTATATTACGTGATAAGTAATACGGAATTTGACAGTTCAAGATACTGGGGTGAAATTATAAAGTTAATCTGTTTATTTTTTATATTTTAGTATTTTTATATTTTTTACTTTTAAATCTCATCACATCATGAGGCCTGCTGAGTTTGCTTCGCCGGTTCTTCTCAGGACAGGGCTTGGGTTGAACCGCTGGTAGATTTAATTGTTGACGTTCAAAAAATAATTCCAATAATTCTATTTTGAATAAAAACTTTTTCATTTCATTTAATTTCATTAATGGCTTTGAGAATTGTAGGTAAGTTATGACGTCTATCCGTACATTCAACAGTTGGAGGAGCAAATAGCCGAGATCCAGAAGCGACAGCACTCGTCCAACTACAAGAACGGTGTGTTCCAGTGCACCCTATGCTTCAAGGGGTTCATAGACAGCGACGCCTGGAGACACCACCTCGACAAACACGACCCGGTGAGTGACAGACGGCACGCGCTCGTGTAGTGTGCGCTCTGCTACAAAACTAACACGATTATAATGATATATTGTTTATTAAATATGAATTATATTCACTTTGTTTAGTGGGTAGTATGGGTTTTTTGGACAAGTCCGAGCGGTAATTAGCACAGGGCTAGGCTAACCAGGTTTGATATGTCCCTGGGGTTAGGATGGGAACCTGACCCCATTGCACGGTTCCATCGTGGAGTAAGGGACTGTTCAAAGGCAGCCGGACAGTCCCTAAGGAGGAAGAGTCTAGCCTTCTCACCGAGGCCAGCCTGTCGCTGGAGGCGCCCTGTTGCTTTTAGATCCGGAGCCCTTCAATCACAGCGGCTGAAGGCACCCGCAGGGGTTTAGCCGGTATGGGCGTACCAAACGCCGAGCCCGACACAGGCCCGGTTTCAGAGCCACCCAGGTTCCCGGGTATCGTGCGCAAATGCACGAATCCCCTGCGAAAACAAAAAAAAAAAGTTTGATATGTCCAAATATTTTATTTACATATACCTAGGTACCTAAAGAGAAGCAAGAGAGCAGTCGGAGCCTTTTGATAACCACCGACGGCCAAAGGTCTTGGACATCCTTTTAAATGCTTTGGCCTCGCATGGTCACTGCACACATATTATAAACTCGCAAAGGGAACGTAACCGTATCGCCTCGAGCTGTTCAGTATTCTTTGTATGAAACTCCATACTACAACGCACACTAATGGGAAACGTAACGTATTCACCTCGCCTCGAAAAGCGAAGGCGATACGGTTACGTCCCCTTTCCGAGTCGATATGTGTGACCATAATTCAGCTCTAATGTAGCATGGCACTATCTCATAAAATGTTGTAATAAAGATATTATTACAATGACAGAAAGCAGGCGATCTCGAGTGTCCGGTGTGCAAGATAAGGTTCAAGACCAAACGGACGCTGCAGAAGCACGCGTCGAACCACGAGATGAAGTACGAGTGCAAATCCTGCTCGTACGTCTCCAAGACAACGTGAGTCGCATCATAAAGCTGCGTATCCACTATGTGCTCCAAGAGAGCGAACATTGGCGCGCGCTCCAAGAGAGCGAACATTGGCGCGTGCTCCAAGAGCGCGAAATAGTTACCATTATGGAACGCGCGCCATTGTGTTCCTTGAAGCGCCCGAACGCGGAGCGGTCCGTTCCGTCGGGTGTCGGTTTTTTACCACGCATCAGTCGTGGCGCGCGCGCCAATTGAGACGGATGTTTTGTATTTTTTTGTGTTTGTTGGCGTCCCATTATGGATTAAATCAAAGGTGCCGTAAATTAACGAACCGAACACTGGAACAGTTGCCACGCGCGCCATGCGCGCTTAGTTGATATCAATCGAATATTTGGAGCGCGTTCTGCGGAACGCACTCTTGGCGCGGGTGTTCATGGCACGCGCGCCAGGAGCGCATAGTGGATACGCAGCTTAACAAAACACTTTAGGGTTCGATACCGCGCCGGATAGAGCTCTGTCGGGCCCTGGAGCTTGGAGGCCTTGTAGTTGAGAAGGGGTCCCCCCATTTTCCTCTCAAAGGGGATTTATGGGTACAAAAATGATTTTAAGATCCTTAATGGTCGCACCGCACACATCAACTCGGAAAGGGAACGTAACCGTTTCGCCTTTCGCCTAGCCGTCAACCAGGTGTAAACCAGGCGGTGCCGATATGCTTACCTTACACCTTACATGAACGTTACGTAAATCGCTTGGTTGACGGCTAGCCGTAAGCGCGTTGGCATCGGTTCGGTTGCCTGTTCCAAGGCGAAGCGCTTACGTTACGTTTCCCATCAGTGTGCGTCTTTTTTAGGGTTCCGTATCTCAAAGAGAATAAACGGAACCCTTATAGGATCGCTTTGTTGTCCGTCTGTCTGTATGTCTGTGAAGACCTTTTTTTCTAAAACGCGTGAAGGGATTAAGCTTAAATCAAATCAAATACGGAGGTCAGTTACGTCTTAATGCCTTGAAAAAATCACACTTCTAAGTTAACGCAATAAAAAGTTATAGCCAATAATGCACAAATTTTGTATGAAAACGCACTTTTTCGAAAATTTATAGGGTACTTCCCGTTGAGCTAGAATTCTGAAATTTGGCAAGAAGTAAGACCTTACAGTATACATATAGGAATAGATCTAAAAATTGGTAAATAAAATTTATATAACTGGAAAAATCATTACCAACTTATGCATGTAGTTCGTTTCATACTAAATGTATGCTAGCACCCGTATATATAAGTTTGTCAACTTGTCGCTGGGAAGTATAATTTTCTCAACGTCTATTCCTTTTGCTCATACCTCCCGTTCCTACGGAACCCTCGGTGTGCGAGTCCGACTCGCACTTGGCCTGGTTTTTATAGTGTGTAATCCTCATGGATACCCAGCCGCCCGGGGTAGCAGCTGGGTTCTTACTATTTCTATACCTCATAAGCAACTACGGAATCACTAGAATTTTAGATTTGACGACCACGCTGGCGCAGTGGTACAGGGCTCGGATAAGTGGAGCATGTTGCGCCAGGGGTCGCCGGTTCGAATGCCGCCTTGGTCATGGATGTTTATCACATGTATTATATGAATTAATCTATAGTAAAAATCTTAAATATATAAAATTTCTTAAATTTATAAACCATATTCTACTAATATTATAAATGCGAAAGTTTGTAAGGATGTTTGTTACTCTTTCACACAAAAACTACTGAACGGATTTTCATGAAACTTTACAGTAATATAGCTTTCATATCAGAATAACATAATAAGTTAAAATTTTTAATCCTTTTTTTGAAAGGAAAAGTCCGAAATCCACGCGGGCGTAGCCGTGGGTGGAAGCTAGTTAAATATACTCCGCTGTCTAGTACCCGTAACACAAGTCCTTATGGTACTTAGCACGGGGCTAGGCTAACGTGGTGTGTAAAGTCCACAGATATTAAAAAAAGAAATTATTTAAAAAAATATTAAAAAAATAAATTATTAAAAAAAATAAATTATTAAAAAAAAACTATAAAAAAAAAATTATTAAAAAAAAAAAATTATTAAAAAAATAAATTAGTTTGTTGTGTATTTTTTGTGTGTGTCGTGCGTTTAGTTCAAGTTATTACTGATGACGTGTTTTGTGCAGGACTCAAGCGAAGCAGCATCAACGGTGGCACAAAGGCGTCACTTACAAATGCCAGTACTGCGACGAGGTGTCCACGTGAGTTGACCTCTGTGAGGTCCCTACACTTATCTCCAGTCGCGGCCTATGGCTCATAGTAGAATGCGCGGTTTTCAAAAGTAACCGAAAATCTATTTGCGGTTTTTTTTAAGTAAAACTTCTGTACGCTTGACACGAGAAGTAAGCTGTAGAGAGCGTTACGAAAAATCACAAATCGCGCTAGGCTAATGGAAGTTGTCATTAAAATTCAAATTTTTATTTCTGTTTAAGTGAAAATTTTTTGTATTTAAAAAATAAATATCATATTACATGTTATGTCATTGTAACTACGGTAATGAATTTGTCTCAGATACTTTTTATTTGGTCTGAGGAATTTGTGTATTAAATCAATAACAAAGTTTTACTTCAGTTGTGTGGTCTAAAGCACACAATTTTTTTTTATTTGTATATATCAGAGGCAAATAAGCAATCACCATTCGTACCGACCTACCATATACCCATAGGCATCAGCTAAGCTCAACGCTCATAAATCGTAAAAAACGTAAGAGCATACTACTAGCATCAACTTTTTTTATGGTATAGAGGGGCAAGCGAGCAGTCCGAGAGTTATGACAAAATTCGTAGAACAAATGTTGTTTTTATTTTATCTATCTATTTCTGAGAGCTTTAGTCACTTGTAAGCTAGGATACCATACAAAGTGGAATTTAATTGCTAACACACAGCACGTCACTTTCTAGCAAATGGACGTCGTACCTGTCCCACGTGCGCATCAAGCATCCG
>LUGF01058489.1:17157-27696 GCA_001625245.1 Calycopis cecrops | reverse complement strand
CATATTTTGGTGACGTCATAAAAATATATATTATAGCTGCGTGTGTGGTCACTCGAATATTTGTATAGAAAATATATCGTAATATGCCTTGCTATAATTTATATTAATATATATTAAAGCTACGTGTGTGACGGCCTTCAGGTAGGTAAGTAGTAGGCAAAGCTCGTACCATGTCCATAGTTGTGTATGTACAGTTTGCCGTTGCGCTCTTCAGGTTCCAACCTGACGCTCTCTCTGCCCGGCCTCAGGCCTACCCAGTGCTTTATTACATCTGCATTCTGAAAAAATAACAGATACTGACGAGCGACATACCAACATACGTCTTCTTAAAAGACCTTTCATTAACATGGAGTGGAGGTACCTCTCGCTTTCACGACAGCGCGGCGGCGTAAGGTGACAGCCGTACGTTTCGTGTGGTGAGTATGTTGCCTGTGACCCATGTTGGAGGGAGGTGGAAAGAGGGCAACGCATCTGTGTAACCTCTGTGCGGATGTCTACGGGCGTCAGTAGTCATGAAGATGGCTCCGACTGCATTTGCCCCCTTATACTATGAAAATACCCCTCTTTTTGATTGGGATTTAAAATAACCTGCAAACTCGGGACCATCTGCTGACATCCTCCGCGGACGAAGCCCGTGTCCTGAGGGTCGATCTGTCTGCTGAAGTTGTTCTCCTGGTGCGTGCCGCCCAGGACACAGAAGCTCACGCTGGAATTGGTGAAACACAAAATAATACTTAAATATGGAGGTCCTTTCAAGGATGGAGACATGGGACACACTATGAATACGTTAGGAGACTTAGCAATTGTTTTTAGAGTAGGTATAGGAGGTAAACAAGTAATATAATTTTGGGCGACAGATGGGTTGACTTTTTCCCTCTTGCCCGCCAATGAGCCGCCGGCTACTGAGAATCAGCACAAAACGCTAACATAGCAGAATATCACATTCTATATTTTTAAATATGTCGTGTAACTTGCTACACGTGTAGGTAGAACGTAGTAAGAGGCCGTGCCGGATTAAATGAGGGCGCAAATTTTTTATCAATGGCAAACCGAAGTACTACGTTTGCTATGAGATAGGTCCATGTCCAACAGTGGACTGCAATAGGCTGACGACGATGAATCCGATGTACTACATGTCTATACTCAGTGCGTTCCACTAAGCGCTCACAACGACCACGCTCGAGACTATAGACGCGAAGGCGGTTATTAACGATTTTAACCACCTGGTCAAAAATTTTTCATTTCACCTGAGAATTTAGTTTCTTTGTCGTAGTCGGTTAAATAATAAAAAAACCGTAATAATCTCATTTTATCGGCAGCTAATCATAAATTTCGTTAATTAGCGGTAGCTAACGGGGTTTTTTACAAGCATACTCACAACCCATTAATATATACTATAGTATATAGTAATGAAAATAAAGTTTAAATTCATATGACATTTAGGTTCATGATGGGATTGTTCACTGAAGCTTGTGGAACGGAAAAAATACGGTTGTGAGCGCTTAGTGGAACTCACTGAAAAGTGATAGCATTTGACAAGTATGTTAATGCTGCCGTAATTAAACATTTTTAGTTCCCTCTGTCATCGCGACTCTTTTTTGCCAAGCTATAATTATACAGAAAATTGCACAGTTTGCATAAATTAATATTTTAATTGCGTAATTAGAAATTTAGATTAATATAAAGTTCCTATGAATCTTTACTGTGAATTAAAATATTAGTCTAATACTTAAATTTTCAGAGAGGTGTTTTGTAGCTTAAATAAAGTATAGTATACTATTATTTATCTAAGTTTTGTAGTAAATAATATTTATGATTTAGTTTACAAAACATAAAATAACAACTCTGTTTGCAGTATTGCCATTTATATTTCACTGTGTCAACTGTCAAACGCCAAGACGTCAAAACGTAGACTTGTGACGTAGCATTGTTTATTCTGTCTACGTTGTTTACGTGTTGTTTACCTACCTATATACTATATAGGTAGTTTGTGGACTTAATTTCTGTTTACGCGTCATAAGGTGTTTTGAATTTTCAAACTTTAAGAAAGTTGGAATTTGGCAAATGAGATTTATTATCGCTTGATTAATAATAACCTAAAAGTAACGTTGTCGTAATCTCATTATTTATAATAAATATGATGCAAAGAGGTAATGCATACTGATAATATCAATATTAAAAGATGTCTGAAAGTGCTACAGATGCCGTCCATCCAAGATTTCGAAGCATACCTTTGCATTAAGGTCAATTCACACCAAAAGCGCGGCGAAGGGCAGCGAAGCGGAGCGCAATTTATGTGTCATAAGAATTTCAACTTTATAATAATTATAATAATACTTATTATCGCATGAGAACCTCGAACGAGACGCGCGGATTCCCGCGACTGCTAGAGAAGACGCTGGAATCCGCGCGGAAGTCACGAGAATTCGATAATAAGTACTATAGTAATGAAAATAAATTAAATTCATATGAATGGTACCGTATAAAACTAAAAAAATATTCACTAAGCTGTTGTAAACTCGGCTTTCAATTCTCAAAATAACAAAAAGGTTAGCGGTTAAGCTAGGGCTATTACTTGCCTCATCATTCTTATCATAAATCATAATTCAGTTTTCTTACATACAAATTATTACATCATTTAACATCTTATATCTCTGTGTGTACTATCAGCTTACTGCCAACTAAAGCGATAACATTAATAAATAAATATAAATAAATAAATATCTGTGGACTTTACACC
The DNA here is from genome assembly GCA_001625245.1 of Calycopis cecrops. Lineage (NCBI taxonomy): Eukaryota > Metazoa > Arthropoda > Insecta > Lepidoptera > Lycaenidae > Calycopis > Calycopis cecrops. The sequence goes on along the minus strand of LUGF01058489.1, from coordinate 24,956 downwards.
CACGTTAGCCTAGCCCCGTGCTAAGTACCGTAAGGACTTGTGTTACGGGTACTAGACAACGGAATATATTTAATATGTTTTTATAAATTTAAGAAATTTTATATATTTAAGATTTTAATTATAGAAATACATATAATACATAGATTAACATCCATGACCTAGGCGGGATTCGAACCCGCGACCCCTGGCGCAACATGCTCCGCTTATCCGAGCCCTGTACCACTGCGCCAGCCAGTCGTCAAATTAATTAAATTATATATTACTTTTGCTAGTCAATACAATAAAAACTTGTATAGGCACCTAATTTTCACAATTTGCAATAGTTTGACTGATGTTTGAACTAGAAGTAAGATGTATCATTTAGATCATAAATAGTTCGCAAAATCCGATCCTGAATGTATATGAGTAGCAGATGATTGCAATTCATGCCAATGTTTACCTTATTGGATAAATCCCTTAGTAAATAAAATTGAAAAAAAATTTGATTAATAAACATTTGAATAACATATTTTTTATGCTTTAGCAACTTATATGTCTACTGTAATACGCTAGAGTTATGTGATATAGTTTTATTAACTAAGCTTTATTTGTTTATTTAAATTTCCAGAAATCAGGGTATTATACATGTATGTGAAACAAATTTATATTTTTTAATGGAAACCAGATATTGTTTTATGAGAATCAGTTGTAGTAATCAGTTGTAGTTGACTGTACCATCCACAGAAAGTTTTTGACTAAGTTCATAAAATCTAAGTATGTAGTTTGAAGACATGTGACATAAAGTGTGCTGTTAGTCAAGGTATTACTGCAATGACAGATTGGTACATCTTTTTCTTAATATAGCAATCTTTTTACAGTTTTGAAAGTAGCTCTAGTACAATTATCTGTTGGCGCTGACAAAGCTAAGAATGTGGCTGCTGCAGTGAGTGAGATACACAAAGCAAAAGAAAGAGGGGCTCAACTTGTAGCTTTACCGGAATGCTTTAATTCACCTTACGGAACAAGTATGTGAACTTAAAATAATAATATTCTAAAAATACTTAACTCACAATTTCAGACTATACATAGTATCATCAGTTCTCTATAGTATAAAAACCAAACAAGGAACTGGCACCTCAATGACCATAAACAATAAACAGAAAAAGCTAAATAATTGTTATGCAGACCTGTCCTACTTCCTCTCACTCAATGAACAATCCGCAGATACCGCAAATACAGCAGTGTTAGTGTTTCTTTGTGGCAATATCATGTGAGTGAGTGGTCCCTTCCTGGTGGAGCCAGTTCAAATCTGTAATGTGCCATGGCACCACATCTAATTAAGGGGGGGGAAATCGATTGTGTGGCAGCAGCGGCCTGTCTGTTTTAGATCAATTGACACAGGATGGTATTCAATTGTAGCAACCTTGGCTGTGTTTTGAGGGTGAAGGGTGAGATAATGATATATCCTACTATCCTATCCTACTAATATTATAAATGTGAAAGTTTGTATGTTTGTTTGTTACTCCTTCATGCAAAAACTGCTGAACAGATTTTCATGAAATTTGGCACACACATAGAGAATAACTTGGATTAACACAGGATAGTTTTTATCCCGAAAAAATGTTCCTATAATTCTAAAAGTGAAGGATTATTGATCAATGATCATGACCAGCTAAAAACCATGATTGAAAATTATCTGGAATATACTTTACATATTGACTACTTTGTCTATTGTAATAGACATCACTTTGTATCTTACAAATTCATTATGTACAACCACAGGAATCAGGTGTGGAATATAGGGTATATTTTCATGTTCAATCGGACTAGTACACAATTATTGCATATTTAAAATGAATATATGAAATCACTAAGTCTTATTATTATAGATTTTTTTCCTGAATATGCTGAAGAGGTTCCAAATGGTGAAACGTGTCGGGCTCTGTCGAAAGCAGCTGCTGAAGCAGGGATATGTGTGGTCGGTGGAACCATTCCGGAGAGGTGTGGTAACAAGTTGTACAACACCTGCACTGTTTGGGATGAATCTGGGAAGCTTCTGACACAGTACAGAAAGGTACAGTGTCATGAATTTATCTAACATGCCCTCTATAGCTAATGACCAAATAAATATAAATATATTTTAATGTCATTCACATTATCAAGACAAATGATTCATTATTTTGGAAGGCTGTAGCAGTAAAATATATATCTATACAAACATACAATTGTTCAATAACATTTGTGTCCTTCTGACCACAGTAAATAGGGCTAATATAGGAATTTATTTCTTACTGAAATGCTTTGAACAACTGTCTATTTATTTAGAAGAAGAAGATAGTAAGAAATGTTTATTTGGACACAACACAAAAGACAATAATATACAAAAAAAAAATAGAACTAAGTGTTACAAATAACAATGCCTTTAGGCTGTGCCAAATTGGTTAAGTTCGGCATAAGCTAGGCAGTCATGCGTTTCATGGTACCTAGCACCGGTAACCAATAGGTATACGCCGACGGTGTGACGTGCCTACAAGCATTGTTGCATTGGCAGCAAAACTTACAGTTAAAAAATAAAATGAAAGAAAATATGCAATTTAAATATAAAACAAATTGATGGTAACTAACTATTACATAATACGAGTATACTATGACAACCACATATACGTACATTACAAACACACAAACATATATTTAACAGATACAATAACATAAAATAAGAGTAATATATAATTATTATATTATAGAGGCATATCCTATCGCCATGTCAGCTCTACTTTGGTGGTCAATAAGGAACTGCTTCAAACATGTCCTAAAAGAATTAGTGTATTGCACGTTTTTAAAGGTGGCGGCAGGTTGTTCCACACCTTTGCAGCCGCATAGCGGAAACTACCTCTAAACACAGCAGTCTTGTGCAGGCGCGTTGCGAGCCGCTGCACGCTGTGAGCACAGCCTACTGGTGGAGAGCCAACTTAACCTCTCGTATAAAAAAGAGGGTTCTTTAAATTTAATTACCCTAAAAAGAAAACATGCGATGTGTAGTTTGCGCCGTGATTCATTTTTAATATGGAGTACGTATTTAAATAGGGTGTGACATGACTTCTGTTGGGGATGGTGTAGCAAAACCTAACGCAGGCGTTTTGGACTCTCTGTATAAGCTTTCCCGTGCGGGCTAGTTGTCGAGGTCCGTAAACCGTATCAGCGTAATTTCATTTAGATAGAACAAGGGTTTCAACCAACTGTTAATGGAGCTCTACAGAGAGAAGGGGTCTAACTTTATAAAGAATCATTAAGCGATAAAAACAATTTTGTACAGCCCCTGCTATTTGTTTTTCGTACCTGAGATGACTATCTACGATTAGACCTAAATTTCGGTCTTCTTCGGTTTTTTCTATGAACTTTCCTAGTAAATTTAAAGAAAGTAAGGAGGGGAGGTCCATTAGTTGTCGCCGAGTTCCGAAAACCATGTATTTGGTTTTTGAGGGATTCAAAATAAGACCGTTTTTCTTCGACCAGTTAGAAATTCGGTCCATGTCTACATTTAAATCCCTCAATGCCCTATCTTGTTCTTTGGCATGAAAGCACACATACAATTGCAAGTCATCTGCGTAGATATGGTAATTTGACTTTTGGAGACAGTTTATAATATCGGCACAGAACACACTAAACAAAATTGGCCCCAAAATGGACCCCTGAGGTACCCCTCTTCTCACTGGTGCCACAGCAGATGTATTAGTCCCGCCACTACTAATCTGAAGTTCTACAAGCTATTTTCTGTTTCCAAGATAACTGTCAAACCATTGAAGAGCTGAACTATCGAAACCATAATAACTTACTTGGAAAGTAGCAAAGTTGTATCACTGGAGTCGAAAGCTCTCGAAAAGTCTAAAAGGACAAGCAAAGTGCACATCCCATTATCTTGGACAGTTAAAATGTTATCAGTAACATCTAACAGAGCAGAGGCGGTACTCCTATGTTTTCGGAATCCAGATTGAAAGCGAGGCAAGATGTTATTGGATTCGAGGTACTGTATCAATTGAAGGCATACGACTTTCTAGGATCTTAGAAATACAAGGCAATATACTAATAGGCCTGAGGTCTCTTTCATCCAACGGGTAATTTTTTTTTGGCAGCGGACCTACGATAGCAATTTTCCATATATCTGGAAAAATGGAGGTTGCTATCGAGCAATTACTAATTAATTTATTATTTCAGATGCATTTATTTGATATAAACATGCCTAATATAATACCATTCAAAGAGTCTGAAGTTTTAAGTCCCGGTGACCAGATCTCTATGTTTGAGTATCAGGGTATCAAAATTGGTCTCGGCATCTGCTATGACCTGAGATTTCCCGAGCTTGCACACATCATGGCAAACCAAGGTAAGACAATATTTTTATATTTCAGCTTATTGTCTTTCAATAAATATTTCTTATTATAGCTGAAAGCAATCCAGTAGTCAAAAAAAAAACATGAATTGTGACAGTCCAATTTATCTAATACATCATTTTAATTTATCTAACCTTACCTAGCACTGTTGTCTCCCCAAACATTTTTTTAAAACAGTATAAACGGGAAAACGAGCAGTCGTAGGGAGCCATCTTCAGGACTACCCACGCCCATAGACATCCGCAGTGTTTATACAGATGCCTTGCCCTCCATCACACCTCCCACCTCCATCATCACTTCATCTTCAACAACCCCAAGACGATCATTGCTGGATACAGCCACTGGTTACTGTCACAAGCTGCATGCGTCACTTACAGGTTGCTCCCTCCTGATATACCCCGGCGCATTCGACATGACGTTAGGACCCCGGCATTGGGAGCTCTTAGGCCGCGGGCGTGCGAACGACGTGCAGCTGTGGGTGGCGTTAGTGAGCACCGCGCGGGACCCGGGCGCCTCGTACGTGGCCTGGGGCCACACCACGCTGGTGGATCCGTGGGGACAGGTGGCGGGCAAACTGAAGGAGGGGGCGGACACGCTTGTAGCTGACGTAGGTGAGTTACAGCTGTTAGTACAGTCGCGGTCACAGCTGATAGTGCAGTCGCGCTCACAGCTGATAGTACAGTCGAGTTCACACCTGGTAGTATATCGCGTTCACTGCTGTTAGTACATTCTCGCTCACAATTGCTAGTATAGTGGGGCTCACAGCTGATAGTACAGTCGCGCTCACAGCTGATAGTAGAGTCGAATTTAAACCTGATAGTATGTCGCGTTCACTGCTGTTAGTACATTCTCGCTCACAATTGCTAGTATAGTCGGGTTCACAGTGGATAATACAGTCGCGCTCACGGCTGATAGTACAGAAACTTACATACTCTCTAAGTACTCGAGTAACAATATTTAATATAAAATAATATATTATATAGTACATATTATGTAAAGTATATTTATCACATGCAGTAACTGCCTTATTCAATATTTTTTGTGAGAATGATGTCTTGGTTAAAGAGAAGAAAATTAATATCTATGGCAGAGGTTCCCAAACTTATTTCGTCTAACGTCCAGTTTGAAAATCAGTTCCACTCATCTTTTTTTCAAATTAAAAGCCTATTCGGGATTAGTTTCACCGGCCAAATTTTCAGATTTGGTTTAGAATCGATAATACATTCGATTTTTGCAATAAAAAAAATAAAATTGTCCTATACTAAAAATATCATTCTGTACACAACTAACTCCGCGTGCACAACCGTTCGATGCAAGTAGCAATGAACTCTGTACATTTCCTTGGAGAGTTGCCGGCTGGTCTTAGCGTCCGTCAGCTGTTTGAGCCTTGAGGTCGATACGCTTCATGTGCGAACAACGATCGATGCATTTTAAAGGATCATTTCAAATCGATTTTTATTTAACAAAATATTACAATTAGACAATAAGATTTAAAACACACCCTTGGATTGATGTTTACTTCCTTATTTTAAAATTTGACCTGTGACCAAAAACTAACCCTGTATAACACAGTCGTTTTTTAGACCGAAATTTGATGTGAAACTTGTGTGTTGCAGATCTGAAGCTAATAGAAGAGGTGCGTAGTCAGATACCGATACGCACACAGAGACGGACTGACGTGTACGACACGATACAGAAGTGACGCACACAACCAATACCGCACGACTCGACGCGAAACGTTCGAGAGTGCTATATATTTTATTTTTTATCAATATTTTATATATTTTATAAGAAATTGAGTGTAATTATATACATTTTATAGAAAAACAGAGTGAGGGTATTTTTTATAGCATAAGTGGGCAAACTAGCAATCGGAGCCATATACTAAGAATTTGGCGACGATTGAGGGTAGGTAGGGTAGGTAGACAATAAAAATCTCAATATCAATGGCATAATAGATAACGTAGCATAATAGATATGTTGATAATTTATATACTTATTTGTTTTGTTAATATACTTTTTACTGAAGCTATCGAGTATCATTTAAAATATTTTAAGTAATAGGCTCCTTTTTATTTAGTATAAGGGTGCAAACGAGCAGTTGAGCTATTTTCATGGCTACTGGCGCCCATAGACATCCGCACATGGGTTATACAGATGGGTTGCCTCCTTCCTTCTTCCTTCTCGGTCCACCGGCTATTTACAAACCGCACAAAACGCGACAGCACAGCTGTCACTTTACGCCGGTGTAGTGAGTGCATGTATTGTGTCCGAATTACCTTTACAGACAAGCTATGCTTGTCGCGTTTTGCGTGGTCTTTCCGGTGGTCGCTGGAGTGCAGGAGAAGAGAACGGAACATCTTCTAAATATTTATGCGGATGTTTATGGGCATAGCCAGTTGGGCCTGTCAGTTCCTTAAAAAATAATAAACAACATTTTATTGCTTTTGTTTATTAACTATTCACAGTAATGATGAAACTATGAAAAAAAAACAGTTATAATTGTGCAGGCATAGACAACTTGATTCGCGCTAAGATCAGTAGGTATATAATAAATTAGAATAGATTAAATAAAATGAATCTTATTTATTTACAACACCAACATACCTACATTTCTATAATTTTTATTATATTTAATTATTTCTTGATTTTTTTTGTACAAAACAGTAAAATTTTACGCAAATTATTTTTGCGTTAATTAAAAACTAATTCTTGAGCTTCTTAGTTGATCACTTAATGAATACCCTACTTTAAAATTAATTTATAGACTAAGGTTACACGGTCATTCTGGCAACAGTTTTGTCTATGATTATTCATTCTATAGTTGTAAGGGCATTAGGCTACAACTTTCCCTATATAATATTCTGTAAAACCTCATAAGGATTTTACATTTGGTCCTTCGAGCCGGACATCACAATGACGGGAAACTGACAGTATAAGCGCAGACTGACGATTATTTAAATACCGCCCGTCACTATCAGTTTGCCATCAGGTAATAGGTACGACGTACGTGTTCACAGACAACTGTCGCCAGACTGGGCGTGTAACCTCCGTCATACAATACTCCGTCAACAGCAATAAGACGAGGCCGCTATTTGCCCGCTGTGTGTATAACGTCGCTCGCGTCACTCACAGCTTACAATTTCCTTTTGCTAGCGCGTGCTGCTCGAATAGTCTCAGGACGTGTGAGCTGCAGCCCCAGAAAAGGGTAAAACCGCTACCACCTGGAATATGTTTGATTGTGATTTTATTATCCACTAGACGACTCGTGCCCACTAAGTTGAGTTGATGAAATTAGGTCAATAATAAAATATACATGGTTATTTTAATGTATAAAATTAAGAAATCTTATTTTTCAGTGTTACCTCACTCAAAAATAGGATTTCTTAAACCTTATTTGACAGTACGGTTGACTTTTTTTTTTTTTTTTTT
>LUGF01058466.1:168111-178491 GCA_001625245.1 Calycopis cecrops | reverse complement strand
TTAATCTTTTTGTTTGCAATTTATATAATATATAATAATAATAATAATATAATTCAATTTGAAGATACAAACTCAGTAGATTCCTCTTCCGAACTTTGACAAGAATTCGGATCATGTTCGTCCATTTCTAGGTATTCTTCTATTTCCGAACATTCTTCCCCTTCCATTTCATCTTCATATGATATCTTTTTAATAGTCGCGGCATCTAATCGCATACGAGACATTCTGTAAACAATATTAATAATAATTTATATTTTTAATAGTTATAAAAAACACTTACATGAACCGTCGCGTAAGGGTCTAAACGACCCATACTCACTTTACACGTCCGTCCTGTTCAAACGCCGCAGGCGAAATGGCCGAAGTGGGGGGTACGAGTTCACTATCAAGTCACTTGAAGGTACCTAGCTCGGCAAACTAAAATTAATAATATTATAGAAATTACGGATCAAATTCTGTAGCTCTGGGTCTTTTCGACCCATGCGCGACTACTGGCGGGTTAAAAGTACATCGATCGTTGTTCGCACACGAAATGTATCGCTCGGCTCAGACAGCTCATGCACTCTAAAAACGGCCGGAAACGCATCAAAGACATAATATACAGAGTTCATTGTTTCATTGCATCTCTTGAATAGTGCGCACTGAATTAGTTGTCTACACGATAATATTTTTAGTGTAGGACAAATTAAATATTAATATTATTAACATCATAAATCGAATGTATTAACGATTCTAAACCAAATCGAAAAATTTGGCCGGTGACCAAAACTTCATGTATTTGTATTAGGTGCTTAAAAAAAATATCATTGTGTAATACATAAAAATAAAATCGTTTTGTTAATTTATATAATAGAGGCAAACATTGCCATCTGTTGATTTGTTTGTATAGATATTTATTTTATTCTTGTAATAATATTTTTGATATAGTAATGATAATAACAACTTCTTGTCGAGTCTCGGGAGCTCATGTATAAAATATTAATGTATTGTAACATAAACACACTTTATTACTATACACGATACAGAAATCGCTGACAAACCTGTCGCATTTACACAACAAAAAGACTTTAATGGATTAGGATATTGGATATTGCGGTGGTTTTCATTAAATTAATGGATTTCTTTGTTATGATGAGTAACAATAAACCCATTCTTCTTTATCGATATAAATTCCGTAATTATTTTTATTAATCGGTTATAACTTTTTATTAAATTTCTTTTATCACTTTTTATATAGTTACGTTTTATATCCAACTTTGAAGGTTAATGATGATGTTTATACATAAAAACGTTTTTATAAAGGCATTTAATATGATTTGGGTGCAAATTTTTTGAATAACGTTGATAAATACTTATATATTACTTTCTTAAATACTATACTATGATGGGTACTAAAACTATTACTTTTTACTATGCTAAATGCAAAATCAATACCGTGCTACTCTACTATTCAAGCTATTTTCAAACACGAACGGAAGCACATACTTGTAAACTAATTGTTTACTCTAAACATTGAGTAGCGAGTACCAAGTAAACTTAGCTTAGCTTAACGAACTCGGCTTTTGTAGCCAGACTTCGTAAATGCCATCATTAAACTAGAAATACCACAGAGCCCTCAGTATTCGATAATTAGGCCTATTACGGGAACGACTTGCAATTCACAGTACGTATATATTATTCGTATAACTTTGGTAAATAGGAACTTGCTTTATATAAAAGTAATTTCTATTTATACAATTTTATTTTAAGAATAAAGAATAAGTACCTATCGTATTTTTTTGCACCCGCAAAAATATAAAATTTGTCATTAAGTAACATCCTCGCTGGTATGTTTGTACATAGAAATTATATAACATTTATTATGTATAGTAGGTTCCTAAAACATATAGAACAAAAAAGTCTAGTTACTTTAGTCTAGTTAAGTATAAATGTGACCATCTTCTGTGTAAAGCATGAATAGAAGGAATGTGTTCCGCGAAAACCATTTGTGTGAAGCAGGTACAAAAGAACATAAGCAAATATTTTATGTATAGTAATGAAGTTTTCACAATAATAATTATGGATGTTTTGTAAAAAAGATGCGCATTCCAAAATATTTTTTACTATAAGTTCAGGACCTATATTATAAAATACGCCACTTAGATTCTGAGAAGTATACTAGAAAACCAAACGCGAATAAAGTCGTAGTCAAAGATAGGAAAGGTGACACGCTTTAAGAACTGCATTGACGCCGATTCATCCTGATCCAATAACGAATGTTGCTTTCTTTTACTGAGTCCGACAGCCACGCTGTATTGATGTGTGCTGAGAAACTTCAGAATAGAACCATAAAGTCGTTCGTTGCAACAAGATTAATTCAAGAGCTTTAATTTTTAAAAAGTAGCGATTAAATTACCATTGCGAATTGAAGCCGAGTTGGGCTAGAACGACAGCGGATAGGTCATTATCGGAAATTATTTTGTCATGTTAACGTGTAATGTTATGTGGCTGAATCGTCAATCCGTTATTTTGCCCGACAATAGTGTATTTCAGGTCGAGATACCGACTGCATTATATATATTATAAATTATGGCCTACATGTTACCGAGGCCTATTTAACAAAAAAGTTTCATCAAAACCCGTCCAGTAGTTTTTGCGTGAAAGCCGCACAAGAAACAGACAAAATGTACATCTTCTACTGGTTTATTATATTATGTATAGATTAAAACCTTTATTCATTATGCAGATGCTTAGCCACTAGATGGCTAAAACTACTCGTTTGCCTCTGCTATAAATAAACCTAACCACACTAAAAACCGTAGTTGTTCACTTAACGCCGGCGCTATGTGCCATACATAGACTCTGCGGCCGCTGCCTCGTGCCAGATTGGTTTTGCTAAAATACTATTTTTAAGGACTCTGTATTATAAAATAAGAATTAAATATAATCAAATATAAAAACTGAATCGTAGTCAAAGAGCCTTTTTTATATGATAAGCTCCACTATCGTTGCTTAAGCTCGAACGCTTTTACAATTTGAATCGTCTATTTGTCTGATCTAATCTTTCAAAAGACTGAACGAAGTTTGAAAAGGCTTTTCAGAAGGGAATGTAAATTGAATGGTTTAAAGCTTTATTTATAAGGACCTCTATAGTGCCTATAAAGATAAAAACGAACAACGACTCGTCTATTACCGGTTACTGAGTACGGACGGTCAAAATTTGTTATACAAGCTGAACCGTAGAAGTTTACCCATTTTCCCTTGGGAATGAAGCATTTCTCCGTGGTCAAAAGTAGCTTATGCTAATTTGTATACCTAATGCAGCATTCAAACGGTGAAATATTTTTTTAAATCGGCCCAGTACTTTTCGAGCCTTCCTTCGTTACATACAAACACACACACACAATCAAATCATTCTTTATAATATTAGTATAGATATCTCGCCGCTAGGAAGCCTTTTTCTAGGAAGCCTGCATTTAAAATCTAGGCATCTGCTTAGAATTCTGAAGATTTTATGCCCAAGGAATTGAAATAGGAAACTTTGTAATGGCACAATTTGTAATCGAAAATGAAATGAAGAACCTGGTTCGATCTTGCCAAAGCTTTTTTATTTGCATGAAATATGAGTTTGAAATGGTTTTTTATAAAAGAAAGATATTTCTTATATTTGCGCAAACTTTTCTTTGTTTTCGTTCTACGCTGACAAAGCGGGCAACAGCTTCTAATTAATATAACCTGACCTAAATACGTCGCCGTGGCGGACATTAGTCTTGTAAATTTTAACAGATGAGGGTGTTAATCATAATAATTACGATGCGAACTCGATGGCGTTACTAATTACTGGCGATCGAATGGGGCCATTGGAATTGCAGCGAGCCTACCGATTCTGCTACCCACATGCCACCGATCAATGGATTTAAATTCCGTTTACGTAATGAAATTTCTTGGATATTCATTACAACTTTTGAAAATAAATTAGGTTCTAGTTGTCTTGTATCTGTGTGGGGACTAATGTGGCGTAGTTTGTAAATTATAAAATAAATAAATAAAAAACTAACCCGTGCCACCCCGTGCCCACTTCGTAATCACCAAAAATAAAATTCAAATCATTATAAAACCTTTTACCATTCTTGGATCACGTTTTATGTAAGTGATTTTTAATGACCGATCAGTATTATCAAAGATTGCCCTTCAAAAATTAATTATCACAATAAAATATAATTAGATAATAGTAATCTAATCTTAATTAATTTAATGGAATGTTTTGGTTTACAGTTTACTTCTTTATTTTGTTAAAAGTTGAACTTTTAATAAAATACGTCTTTATTTTATTAAAAGTTCAACTTTTAATAAAATAAAGACACAATTCCAGCTATTTGTATGCAGCGCCGTCCCGAATTTAATCAAGTCAGACCAGCTCATATCGTTAATTGTTGCAGGTCTCCTGGATAAGGAAACGTGACCTGCACATCTTAACAGTCGGCGTGCACACATACAGCAGCGATGCTCGTTTCGCAGCGCTGCACGCGGACGGATCGGACGAGTGGACGCTGCGCGTGGCGCCCGCCCAGCCGCGGGACTCGGGCGTATACGAGTGTCAGGTGTCCACAGAACCAAAGATCAGCTTGTCGTTCCGACTAACCGTTGTGGGTATGTATTTAAAAAAAAAAATTAAAAGTAAAGTAGGAATATGATTGTAAAGTGAAATTATCATACTTAGATAGTAAATATATCTTTATTGCTTACTGAAATACTCGCAAGATATATTTACCACATTTAAATAAAAGTATAAATAAAAAAAACTAACTCTTCTGGCGTAGTGATCCTAAGTGAGTCTTGGCCTCCGAAACCAGATCTCCACTTCGCACGATCTTGCACAATTTCCCGCCAATTATTGGCTTGGATCTCACGCAAGTCTGCTTCCAACAAGTCACTCCATCGGCACCTGGGACGACCCACTAAAATATAAATAGGCGCTTTTATTCCTTGCAAGCGATATCTTTAAAGTGACCTGAATTTTCAAAGATGTATGAAAGATATGAAAGAACTGAAAACGCGGTTAAGCGTGACGCTGATCTAACCCTCGATTGCTACCGCTGCTTCACGTGATTTTTTTGGTCACATTTTTTATGCCGCTCGTCTTTCATTGTTTCTGAAGCGGCAAAGTTAAAAAAAGCTATCTCCCTATCAAATCCGCCTAGTGGTCTTGTCACACGTATGTGAAGAATGAATGAAGTATTTTCTCTAATATATTATATAAGTACATAAGTATGTGGTGGCCCATGGAAGTGGGAGGAGAAAGGAGCGCAGCGCATTTGTATAGCCTCTATGCGGATGTCTGTGGTCGCCGGTAGTAATGAAAATGGTTCTACTGCTCGTTGGCCCCCCTATACCTTAAATAAAAAAGTAATTAAAAAAGGTTTTGCACCAATGTTGTCTCTGCCAAAATAGAAAACTGGTGTGAACATATTGTGTTGTAGTTGTTATCTCCGGCAGTATCAGTTTAAGTATGTTCGTTGTTTCTCAAGTATATACTTTAGATGATCTTATATTGTCCCCTCTACAATTATAGCAAAGATCTGTATCTGATACTTGAAATAATAGACTCGGCGCGGGCGTAAGCTTACGTATTTAACACATAGAGATAAATTTAGAAACATTTGAGATGAGTTAAAACATTCAGAATCAAGATAGATTTTTTTTTTATGATATAGGAGGCCGGAGCGATTTTCATGACTACCGACGCCCACAAACATCCGCATAGAGGCTATACAGATGCGCTGCAGCGATTAATTAAGTTAAAACAAATAGCATTGCTTTTTCTTATAAAACACCAAAGTAATAAGATATATTCGTACAATCCCAGTAATTTTATCTAATCCGAGTATTTCCTCTGTAGTGTCGAAGGCTGAGATACTATCGGGGCCGGAGCTGTTCGTGAGGGCGGGCTCAGACATCAATCTCACTTGCGTCGCGAAATACGCCCCGGATCCTCCAAGGTAAGCGCGGATTAAAGTATTATGCAAACTTTTACTATTCAATATGTACATTCTTTTTGCGCTCCACCGGTGTTATATAAGGTATTGAAATTCAAAGAGAATTGGCTGCATACCTTTAAAATTTATAGATTTTTAACGGCATGTGACTTAAACCTGACTATAATTTTATTGAAAAGTGACTTAATGTCAAGTAATCAAATTTAAAGAGTATCTATCAGCATAAGATATACTATTTTTATTGCAGTAGTATATCATACTGATTAGATGTAAAAATCGCAATTGAATGCTTTCGATAAACGACTACCAATTCTCAACAAAAGGTTATGAAGATGTGTTTTTTATTTTATTCCTCATGCGCCTCACTTCAACTTACCTACATCTGTTATATTCGCAATAGTTGTACTACTCACATAATAATAATACTATACAATAATAATACTACTAACCTATGTTAAATACGTAATAATATAACTACTAACGTATGTGTACATATATGAAATAGCAGTACCTACCACTCAGGGTTTTATAAAGTATTAACATTATAGACAACCGACTTTATATTACAATTTATTTTTATGTGTAGTTTATTTCTTTATTTTTTTTTTGGTGAGGCAGGGGAATGCTTTTACGCACGCTATTCAGGAGCCCGTGTGGCTCACCCGGGTAAAGTGTCGAACGTGACATTTTTACCGACTAAACCCCTGCGGGTGCCTACAGCCGTTATAATTGGATGGTCCCGGATCTACAAGCAACAGGATCCCTGGAGGGAGGTCGCTGGAGCGACAGGTTGGCCTCGGTGAAAAGGCCAGACTTCTCCTCCTTGGGGACTGTACGGCTGCTTTTGAACAGTCCCTACTACAACGTCGGAACTGTGCATGGGTCAGATTCCCATCCTGACTCCTGGTCTCAATGCTCCCACTGAGGACGCCACGCCGGTCGTCCTAATCCACGCCACTATATACTAATTCAGAGGAACGGGTGGAGGAGTCTCCAGGTGAGTTGCTCTTAGTCTGGCTACTCCTCTCAAGCCGGTCCTGTATGATTAGCCCTGTCCGGCGTGGCATTTTTGTTAAGAGGTAGTGCCACACTGCATGCATGCTTGTCCGTGTTGACCCGGCACGACCGAGGAAGTACCTCTCGCTTACACGATATTTACGTAAAGTGACAGCTGTGCTGTCGTATTTCGTGCGTTATATAAGCAGCCGGTGGCCTATATCTATAAAACGATAGAGGTTTTACATAATACATTTTTGGATGAGAGTACCAGTACCTACCTATATCAGTCGTCTTGTCATCCGCGTTCATTGAAATAGGTCTATATGCAGAAGTGGACTGGCGTTCATTGAAAAAGGCCGATGTGAAGGAATACAAACTGATGATGATGGTAGTGATGATAATGATGATGATGAAATATTTCTTACTGAAATCCTCTATACTAATATTTAAAACGCTCTTGACAAGCGAGACAACGTCAGAGCGAGTTAACTAAACAGATCCCTTGTAATACAGCGTTTTACTTTAGCCGATCAAATTACCCCGGGGGCAAATGGAGGAAGGAATGTCGATATTAAGTCGTGTCAGATGAATTGAGAGCCCTGAGGAGAGTCTTTAGAGGACTGGACAAATATCAAGATTTCCTTGAATAGTAGAGGCGCTATAAAGTGTGCACAAGGTGAGGACCGCATTCTGTACATGGTTTTGAACTCAGAAAAGGCTACAGATTACCTAGCTTATTACTGTGATAGTACCTACTGTGCATGGCTGCTACGGTGAGTACCTGTTTCGGAGGGGTCTGAGGGAGCCTGATCCGATCTGCCACGCTTGTGGCTCAGCAGAGAACACGGCCCAGTATACCTTCGAAGTACGTTCTGCGTGGTCGCTTCAGCGTCCTGCAACACAGTGCTCCAGATTGAGGACCTCTCGCTGCCGAGGATTGTTCATTCTATGCTCGAGAATGATGAATCCTGGACGGCCATGGTCTAATTTTGTGAGGACATGATGTTACGAAAGAAGATGGCGGAGCGTGTCAAAAAGAAGCAGAGGGCGAAAATCCACTCGGTAGGGGTAGGGTAGGAGTTTGCAGAAGGCGTTATATACAACGCCTTCTACCCTAAACTAATTTCACAGCCGGGGTTCTAGGATGGGTACCTGAACACAAGGCTGGGACTTCGTCGGAGTCGCTTTAATAGCCGGAGCGACCCCCTTCGTGATGAAGACCGGCCCTTTACCTGAGACTGGCCAGTCGCTGATAGATGCGGGGCACTCTACCCCAGAGGCCGAAGTCTCTCGCAGTGGTTTTTAGTCGGTAGAGGCCCTGTGCCGAGTTCGACACACCCTTCCGAATCACCCAGGGCCGGTTGGACGGTGCCTAAAAGCATTTTCCCTGCGCCAATCTTAGGCATCATCTGTCAACTCTTATCTGTTGCACATGTCCTACTTCCACTTGGCATAATATGTATATGCCACATACACGAATGCTTTCGACATGCTGTTGACGCCTTTTCATCTCCAAATCTGATTAACCAGCGACCCAATAATAACCAAAACTTAGAATACAAAACTTCATTAATGTGGCTCAAACGTGTTAGTTACGTTCTATTTTGTTGTTTAGCATATAAAATTAAATTTAGTGTTTTGACTTGGATAATTTTCATGCTATACTATATTATAATAGTCTAATCAAGTAACTTATTTATTTGCAGTTTCCACATCTTGTTGATTAAACTGTAGTTTTACATAATGTGAATGTTCCAACGTTACTTTTATTTTTACTTAAAAAAAAATATTTAGTTTTTAATTAAAAATAAACGAAGTTCTACAATTTACAATTAATGGATCGGCTAAATATTACCTTTGTTCCGCAATTGAGAGAAAATGTATAAAATGAGACGGCGTTATATAGGTATAGCAGCTAGAAACATTACCAATCATGCGTCCTACAATATATACAGGCGGTGCCTTCTCGATGTATCGACAAATTATTACCTAATGGCTTAATTAGTTTATATGTTATCCTAACTTCCACATTCCAAGTTGCCGCAAACTTGACGTTTGATGTTTCAATAAATAATTGAGAATCCAATTTAAACTTAGTAACAGGCTAATGTTCGTACTCGACGTAATAGATAGCAATATGGCGCAAAAGTTATAACAGAAGCTAAGCGTAACATGATATATATTGCTTAGCCGTGACTTCTCAGCAACTTCGCTATGGAGACAAGATTCGAGATTACATTTGCGAGACTTTTTGTTTGTTGTTAAAGTTGAAATTAAATAACACAGAAAGCCTTAGAGTGTTTATTTGGTTTTGAACGAGATCTTTAAGAAAGCCAACGCTACTTTTTAATTAAATATTTAGCTCTAAGTTTAAATTAATTGTAATACAGTAGGTTCAGGACGGCAAAATCCGCAATGTTCCATTCTCTCACAATATAGTATAATGACAGTTTGGATTTTCTCTAAATAACATTTGCTAAGTCTAATATATATTAAAATTTGTAAATTAAAAAAATATTTAACAACTGTGTCAATATTTTCAAACCGGCATTGCATATCTCCTTTTCAATGTACTTAAATTCAGAATATTTGTATGTATTAGATGGCATACTAATAAATTCAGAACACATTTTTTTTAAATTCGACAGCTCAATTCTAGTATATGTTATTCATAGACTGATTGTGTTTACAATCACTTAGCAAACATATACATCGGTATATTTGCTTAAGAAATGAAAAGAAAAAAGGACAAATGAATGCAAATAAATGAAACGTGAAGAAACACATTTTTAATTGATTAATTTAGCAGTTTTTAGTTTACAATACCTAGTTAGTGTAATAACAAGGAAATACAAAAATAACTTTGTCCTGTCCTTAGCTTACCTAGCTCTATCTGATATTTTGACAATAACAATCAATAATGAGACCATTCGATATTTTGTGTGTAAAAATATTAATATCTATTAAACCCCATGCCGCGCGCCGTGCCATTTCCGCCATGCTAGTACTGGCAAGAGGTATCCAGTCATGTCGATCCGATCAGTTAAAATACAGTTTTACTGGCTTTGAAAAATTATAACGTGTATAACGTTACAATATCCGTTATCCGTAAAAGAAGTTTAAACTACTGCATATATAAAATGTTATCGATTTTCTGCAATTCATCAGTTTTGAAAAGAGAAAGAATTCTGCCAAAATCGATTAAGTTCAAAATAGGATAGAGTTGCTAAAGTGACGCCTTTCATAACAATACCAATCTAAAATTCTAGTTTGGTCTTCCAAAGATAGATTGAAAATCAGACCTATGCAACCTTCTATCGAATAAACCAAAAGCCGAAAATAGATTGGAATATGATTCTCTGAGAGATTGGGCAAAGTCGCAGATCAACAAATCCAGGGAATTCAA
>LUGF01058466.1:137442-155576 GCA_001625245.1 Calycopis cecrops | reverse complement strand
TCCATTGATAGCAACTAGGTATATCAACATAACGAAAGCGGGTATTAAAAAAACGTGCAAAGTTAGGTAAAAAACTTCACAGTTTCTGTAAGCGCAGATACATTTGCTATGCGGACACCATAAAATCATCAAACATAAATAAATACAATTCTACTTACATGGGTTAGTTGAAGCCTCGATTTTATATCACGATCACCGCTGACACAAGTGCATACGTCGCTACTTGCCACACGTCGCGAGCATAGATTAATATAAGTACTAAGTCGCGAGGGCACTGAGGTTTGGCGAGGGGGCAAGGGATGCTGTAAGGTTGCCTATCAACGTATTGAACTAGTTGTGACATGCATAGTTTTTGAAAAAATTAGGTGGTCCAATGAAAGAGCCGGTCCAATGATCGCAACCTTCACCTAATAACTATAATTACTCATGTATGTTGCGGTCCTCATTCCTCTCCTCCCACCTTATTAGGCCACCGGCTACTTACACACCGCAAGAAACGCGACACACAGCTGTCACGCCGATTACTTGTAAGCAGAAGTACCTGGTACCCCGGTCCTGCCGGCCCATTTCGGCTACATGCATGCATGCAGCATAGATCTACCTCTTACACTATCATAAAAAGAGATATTAAAGCTATTTATTTGTTCATCAGTTTCATATATTGGTACCGCGGGGAGCAAGTGGTGAACTACGCGCAGCGCGGCGGCATCAGCGTGGAGACGGAGCAGCGCACGCGCACCAGCCGCCTGCTGATAGCGCGCGCCATGCCGCACGACTCGGGCAACTACACCTGCGCGCCGAGCAGCTCTGGTAGGTATTGTTGCAAGCGATGAGAGTGTCTTGGTAGTATTGTAAACGTATATTTATAGGCATAAGTTTTACAAACTTATGCCTATAAATATAGCAGCTCTGGTAGGTATTATTGCAAGCAATGAGAGTGTCTTGGTAGTCAGCATTGTAAGCGTATATTTATAGGCATAAGTTTGTCAAACATATGCCTATAAATATACGTCTCAGCTTTGTATTCATATCTCGCCTCTTTTTATTGCATATCGGGACAATCGAGAAGTGGGAGCCATTTTCATGACAACTGACGCACACACCTACACACTGACGCATAGGGATTTTAGAGATGTGTTCCCTTACCAACCCAGTTGACACTTACACACCACGCGAAACGCGACAACGCAGCTGTCACATGTCGGTAGGCGAGAGGTACCTCCCCGGTCGCGCCGTTCCAAATCAGCTGCAATGCAGTGTGACGCTACTCTTCTCTTGATCTTACTAAAATTTTTGGATGTAATTTAAAAATGTCATCATGATATTCAGTTATTAACTTCCTAGTTTATATTGATGTAAAAGCTACACCCCTTAGTTTCGCAGTTCAAGATCAATTTAAATTTCAGGAACAAAAAAAGATCCAAATTCCAAAATTTTCACATGATCGATCCAGTAGCCTTGCCTAAAACTGATTTAGCTGTACATCCCGTTTATATCCCGAAAAAAATAACGGTTATCTTGGCGTAGTACTCACTCAGGAGAAACCGTAGGACACAGCTAGTTCAATATAAAATAGGGTGTTTAATTCAATAGGCTTAGCAAAATCTTCCTTCTACATCATACGTCTTACGATTTGGGATTGAATTATTATCGTTCCACTGGATATAAGTCTATTTCAGGAGTACCTTTATACTCGGATCTAACTTGATCCGTTTACTGCTAAATCGTTTACCGACATGATCGATTCTTCTATATCTGTTCTTTCTACATATTGTATTCCGATGAGCAGTGACACTGCGCGAGCTTTAAATTCTAAGTAATTTTCCTCTTTAGAGGCTAAACGAGCAGTTAACTAACTCCGTTGACTTTTGAAACCGAAAAATTTCCGCACAGTTATAACACGTGCGTTGCACTCGTTCTCCTCATCCTCCCAGAAAGCCATCAAAAACTTTCAAATAGCACAAAAAGTATCGGCACACACACACGCACACAGCTGTTACTTTACTGCAGTATTATGTAACTTTGTGAGGTACAATATCTTTCGTACTCTCCCGATTTGCCTTATTAGAAAAAATAACCTACTTTACGTACTTAATGTACCTACATAAATTTTGATTTTTATTTTGAGCTGTAATTTTTTTAATGTGTAAAATATCTGTTTAGAATCGGCTTCGGTGATTGTGCACGTGTTAAGTGGTGAGAGACCAGCTGCCATGCAGAGCTCAAGTTCGGTGCCTCGTCAGTTCAAACCAGCCGTGGTGACGGGACTCGTTGCCACCACTACCATTGCTCGGAGAAGATCGTTTCTACCTCTCGCCATAACAGTTTTCATCTATTGCTTTACATCAATGTTCTTACTTTACTTTGTATTTCTAATCAATATTGGCATGCACCTTTTCTTTGGCGATACCTTCGTGTCTATAACCCATCGTTATAGATGACCAAATTTAGAATAAATAAAAAAAATATTTAAAATGATTTAATTAATAACAACGCTTGTATGTAATAAATATAAAATAAGATTCAATGTTATTAATGTAATTGTGTATTTAATACAACGATTTGTAGATAATAAATAATAATGATAATATTAAAGTTGGGTGGCGATTTGAAACCAATTTATTGTTATGAAACTATAACGACAGTAAGGTTGGTTTTGATTACGTTAAAATATAATCTTACACCAAACTCATTATGTTAAAATATAATTAAAGTCATTATTTAAAAGGCATTTACTTTGAGAAGGCTTTAAACGATTATCGCCCGTAGATTCGTTTTCCAGTTAACTACGCCAATCTTAATCCTATAACGAGATTAAGAGAGAATCGATTTCGTTATTCCAATCCGCCATTGCTGTGACTCAATGTGAGAACTTAATCTCTGCTATGCTTCTAAGCTGCTATTTGTCCATAAGACCACGCTATTTGTCTCGATTCCAGATAATATTTAATTATCGTGTATAAAATATCTCCTGAATTATCCTCCCGGAGAGATCTCTTGGAGATTATTTATCAACCCTGTGTTCTTGGGAGGGCTTACAAAGGCGCCTGGAGCTTTTATAAAATATGTATACCTTACGAGACAGTACTACAGATTGTCTAAGTGCTCTTACGTTTTCTTTTTTTTTGTTCCAAAAGGTTTCCTTTATACTACTACATTGGAACATTTCTGTATTTAACTTACAATTGTTTTTCTGTTACGTCCAAAGATAAAATGTAGAAAATCTTTTTAGCTAGTAGCTATATAATACGACTTCTGGAACGTTCGGTGATAATATCCGTTCGGTTTGTTTGCCAACTTGAATAAAACGATGTATTGATTTACCCGTACCAGTCACTTAGGCCGGTTTTAGAGTGGACAGTAAACACACTCGCGTTTCGTAGTATTCCGTACTGACGTAAGTTGTTTTGGATATTTCTTTTACGTTTACCATACTACTGACCGTTTAACATTTTCGTATTATAGCAATTAGTATTTCTGAGTTCGTTCTAATGCTGTATTCAATAAGCAATTTATAATATTTTAAAATGAATGCTTTAATATTCTTTAAAAAAATCCATTTTACTTGAACGGGCAGCGTAATCGTAGCAACAAATTTTTATTGCCCCTGGTTACATTGACATAATATTAAAATGAGATCATATTTACTGTGCACGTTCAGAAATAATTAAATTATAATATGTGGGTGATGAAAAATATTAAACCATACACTGTAAGAAGTGATGGTTAAATAATTAAAATAATTCAACCAAAATGAACCCACCAATAAATTCCTTTTTGCTTTTATACAAAGTATTTTCAATCTATTTTATCCATTTGTTAACTCTTATAGTATGTTTAACAATAAGCATGCAAGATTAATAAAAATACGTTGCAGTCTTCCAAGTGCCCATTAAAAGGAATTAAAATATTCTTTACTTTCTGTAAATATAGTTAGGAGTTGTATATAATTAATGTATATAATCTTAGGGCTTTTAGTTTTATAATTAAAACTTTGTATATTATGACATGTTATTTAGCAGTAATGTATTATTTTAATTGGTAGACAAATTCGTCATGAAGAACTAAGGGTTTCGCTATTATAACGGTATGATCTGTTTTACTGGTTCATAGAGTATGTATGTATTTAATAGGTTACAGTATTTCATAAATATCTATTACAAACGTACAATACCTACTTATACTTGTTTTCTATCAGAACAACCGAGAAGTTGATCATTTTAATAGTACCTAATGAATTCATTATTTCATAAATTCTTGTTCATTTAGTCTCATATGTATGTATATGTATAAAATATTCATCGATATTTTTTTTTTGTCAAATTTATAGTGTAATTACAAAAATCTCTAATTGAATTTTCCTGTATTTTTTTTAAATTATGTCTTTCTTTTGATTTTTATCATGTAAAATATCTAAAATAATATTTGATTATGTAATTTTAGGATCGGGCCGGTTTTCAGGTCACTATAAAAGTGTCTAGTCGATTAGATATTCAACTCTTATTTTCCCAAATAATTATTGTAAACAAAACCTGCGAAAGCAAAATTTGTAATTTTATTCGCAAGTTACGTTTTTAATACGGCTTAATAAGGCTAACCAGGGCATTGATAGGAACTTGTAAAACCGGCCCATAGACTTCATAATAATATTATTTCAAAGATTCCCGTGTCTTCGCTTTGCATGTTTGATAAAATTTTATTTTAATGTAAATCGTTACCATCTGATGAATGTATAAAAGTAGTAATAATAATGTCCGATCTTCATCTTTGTGATTTTCTTTTTATCGTATCAAGGTATTAAAGGTGCTTTCAAAATATTGAATTCCTTAAATCTAATTGAAAAAAAGAAGAACCGGATGATTTTAAAATTTTAAAGAATTTAAATGCTGATCCGACATTGTTAATTGCTACGGTTGAAATAATTGATGGTTATTCAACTTTGACAGTAGAGTATGCCCATACCGGACATTTTGTATTTTGAAAAATAGATAACAATGGTTGTGTAATAACTATCATGCTTAGATGTAATTGACTATGTTACTTAATGTTTGTAAGTTAATGATAGAAATAAACGATTAATGACATTGGTGTTTTTAATTATTAGATATTCCTGGATCTTATGGATATTATCTGGAATTGACTCTTACCGTGTAAATGAAAGTAATAATAATAATATTAATAATGAAACAAACAAATGGATAGGTTCTCCGAGTAATATTACTTTAAAAGTATTTAGTGTTTAATACTTTACATCTACACAATACGATTACACGTCGTAACCAAAACTCAGGTAACATAGTTCATCTGAATAATGGTTACGAAATATACAGGCAGTGTATTCCTTAAGAAAGGAATATTCTGAAGACTTTAAGGAATTTGGTACCCTGGTTCTGTGCCCGATAACCCCTACACTGTCCTCTCTATAATTATATAGGAAAAGACGTCATTTGTATAAACAGTTGCAGATGCCTCCATTATCCTTTAACCTAATAGTCTCAACTAAGTCCTACTCTAACCTTTAGTCTCAACTAAGAAGTTATGTGACGTCAGATGCTATCGTTATCATTATAAAATAGAGAATCTAAATGTCACATAATTTTAACTTTACTAATAAATGAGTAAAGATGAATATCGCAACAACTAATCTTACGTAATCTTACTTTGAACTTTTACTAATTGCCTGTAAGTCTGACAGCTAACTTTGCTATTAGACTGAAATTGAGTATTCTATTATACTTTAAGGCTTTGCAAACTGTAATTTGGATTAGATTTGAATCGTTGATGGTCAAAAATATAATCTGTAAATATAAAAATAGAAATTTGTATATTCTTTTCAAAATATTTCCCGATAAAGGCCAATGACGATGATTAATATAAAATTTCAATAGTTTATCTGTACATAATCATGAACATATTTCAAAATATTTCCCGATAAAGGTCAATGACGATGATTAATATAAAATTTCAATAGTTTATCTGTACATAATCATAAAAATATAATACTATCTTTTTAGTTGGATCTCTGTTTCCTATCTCTAAAGAGATTATTAGTCAATTGTATAGACACAATATAAGTGATAGAGTTTAAACGCAAACTCATGGACACAGTTTATTTTCAAAATTTTTGTATTCTGTCGGGGCGGTAGTCCCACACAAGTGGAGAGTAACTAGGCACAGGGTTGGTCTACTATAGACAATAGATGATTTACTGGCCTGGGGTACCTTATATCATGTAATTTCTCTACATTATTGACATGTTTTGAAAGAAGCAAATGGCACATTTCAGCGTATCGTCGTCAAGGTGAGCCTTAATGTAAACTCATTACAGGCTTACTTCACTTACTACGCAGTTTATGGGCCCTTTATTTAGGTCGTTTAATACCACACTGAGACGTTTTAAGACGATTGGGATTTGCTTTGAAACGGACGAGTTATATCGCACTCTAAATTCAGTGACGTCTCTTTTACACCTACATTACCTACATCAAAGCTTACCGTTAGTAAGAGGGAGTCACTGCTGTATTGCAGCGTTCTGGCTGCCTCGTGGTCTAGCGATAAGCGTGTTCAACCACTGACTTGAGGCCCAGGGTTTGAATCCCGGGTCGGGCCAAAGATAGTTATTGGGAATTGTTCAATTTCTAATAACAGAGCGGAGTCTGGAAGTTAGCGGTGTTACACCCCCGTGCCTCGGAGAGCTCGCTAAGTTGGCCCAGCTGTGCCTGATTTCTCTCTGGTCGTGTCGGACTGCCGTCTTATCGGAATATAAGAATGAGGGAGTAGAGAGTGCACTTGTGTTTGCGCGCTCACTTGTTACTTATAATATGTCATCCACAGATAGCTCGTCTATATAGACGGCCGCCGTAGCCGAAATCGGCTAGGATTTTTTTTTTTTTATTTTATAGAGGGGCAAACGAGCAGTCGGAGCCATTTTCATGACTACTGACGCTCATAGACATCCGCATAGTGGCTATACAGATGTGCAGCCCTCCTTTCACCTTCCACCTTCATGGGCCACCTTCTAAGCGAGAGGTATCTCCCCGGTCGTGCCATACCAATTCAGCTGCATGCAACCATGCAACGTGGAACTACCTCTTACAAAAAGACATTACTATTAATGCAGTTTTATACTCATGAAGACATACTATTAGGTACGATTTTCTCCGTCTAATAATATAGTATAGCTGCAGTTGCTAAGTCAAGTTTGCGGATGGCCGCGCTATAACAATACACGTATTGTTACAGCGTCATCCTGTCTTGTATTATCCTGCCATTTCAGTGTCCGCCTATCGACGGCCATGGACTAAACAATACAATTGATTCCTTGAATTATGTTGTGAAACGTTGCTACTTGAGGTAGAGTTAGATCTTAAGGGTTTATTCTTAAGAATATAAAAAGGGAACCCTTGTAGGAGCATTTTATTGTACGTTTTTGTTGCGAAAGTCAGACTAAAATTCGAAATTGAATACCTACTACTACAATTTCTCTTGAAACACAGGAAAAAAATAGTATAAGGGACGAACTAGCTTTCCTTTTGATGACTACCAACGCCTTTTGTCATTCGAATAACTTTTATGTAGAGCCGCTGAACTCGTTATCTTCGTCGCTTCACAGTCACCGGAAACTAATAAACCGCTTGTTTAGCTGTCAATTTGTGGCGGCTAAATTCAACCTAGAATTGGCTCCGCGGTTGCGCGGACAAATTCACATGCAATATTACACAAAAAGAAAACATAATTTTACATAATTCTATATCCATGCAAAACTATACAAACTACCCTGAAAATTGTGGTCTATTTCAACTAAAATTATAAAAATAATGAGCTGCGGTTGGCCTTCTCAGATGTGATACTAAAACCTATACAGAGACTCATTAAATTTTTTTGCCGCCTACAATGCGAAGTTCAAATCTCGTCATTAGAGCAAAGACAAAAGATGTCGTTATGTGAAACCTAGAAGAGAAGCTCGGGTGAACCAGAATGAAAATAAAAATTAAGCAAAGATGTGTTGAAAAAGATATGTCGCAACGCCTGTTTTCTTTTATTATTTCAGTTATATACTATTTTTTTCAATCGAATGATTAAGTTAGGTGTTCGTGATTTTAGTGACGTTGCGCCTATATTGACTGCGTTCTAACAAGGGTTATATTTTTTGAATCTCCTATCTACGTAGGTTTTAGTTTTATTGCTACATTCTACACGGTTTCAGAAATTTTAGGTATTGAACTATGAGTTGTTTATCGTTAGAATCGTCTTGATAAAGCGAGTGACACTGGGCGCATTAAATATTAAACTGTTTGTTTTATGTTTAACAAAATTGCTAAATCTGTATCTGTCTTAGTCAGTATTACTTATGATGCGCATATGGTAAAAATCTTTAAGAATTTGCGTCTTTTCTACCAAAGAATCAATCATATTAAATTATATAGAATAATTTATTAAACAACTTATAAATTTTATTTATGTTTCCTATGCAAAAGATACCAACTTCATCGACATAATAACAAAATTCGCATAGCTCTGTGACACTTTGTTTAACAAATTGTTCGTGTATGTTGTAACCTGTTGGATACAGAAATATCAGAGATAAAATCCACACAGGCTTTTTCATAGTTAGTCCACATTTCAGCAGCATCATGTTGTTACCAGCTGGTTTTAACTTTTGTTCATATTATAATTTCTTTAAACAGTAATGCTGTCGCACTTCGCGCAGATTTTGAGTAGTCTGTAGCCCATTGCGTGGAAGGAGTGGAGGAAATAAATCTGCGTAGCCTCTAACCGTTCTGTTGTCAGTTACCAAACGAGTCCTTATATCGGTTCCCTATATTATGCTATACAAAAGACTACATTTATATCGTATGTAGGTACACATGGAAAATAAATAGTTTTACTAAGGAAATGCCCTTTGATGTATGTAAAGGTTTTCGCTAACGTGATATTACGAAATCTATTCATCATACAAATTGTCTGTCTTTGACAGTATAGTACGTCACGAAATCCCGGCCATGTTATAATATTTGTTTTGTATAAGGAAGTAATATACAAGATGATAGTAACCAAAAACCGCTCAAAGCAAGAAATTAATCATACGTAAACAGTGAAACGTACAACTTCGGTTACGTAATGTCTTTTAGTATAAGGTGAAAACAATTGAAGTTACTATTTAGGTCCAAAAAAATCAGCAAAAACCTCTATGGTTATGCAATTGTATTAAAATTTACACAGTGCATGACAAATAATAACATAGCTGTAGGTCTAGGCAGAGAGATAAGAAATTTTGTCCTCCTAAATTATATTTCCTATATTTCTAAAGTCCTAAATTATATGGATAAAAATGTATATTCGTTAGGTCTTAGAATAAGTCCTAAATAATATTTCCATATAATTGAGGACTTATTCTAAGACCTAACGAATATACATTTTTATGCAAATTTCGTTAAAATATGTCGTGTCGTTTCGTAGTAGTTCATCTACAAACACAATATAACGATATATTTAATATTTATGCGTTGCGTTGGACAGCGTCGCCGGCATGTTCATCAGACATTTTGTGGCCATAACAGGGTCCTCGATCAGAACACATTTATTAAAAGTCTTACAACTTAACACTTCAATGTCTATCACTTTCGCAGTTTATCGCAGAACATCTGACCAAACGAGGTACAGTATCTAGCTGCCTAAATACTACGACTATTTGACCTCTACGACTTCTGAAAATTATATCTCTTGTCGCAGCTTAACTCCGTATAGCACAAGATATTAGTGACGCTGTGGCTGATTTGTACTTCGTACAGTATCTACTACTTTATACTAAACTTTAAAATTTAGCATGCAGGTAGATGTTATGACGTAGGCATCTGCTAAGAAAGGATTTATAGAAATTAAACCCCTAAAGGGGTGAAATAGAGCGTTGAGGTTTATATGGATTTCTTAGAAATTAAACGCGGGTGAAACCGCAGGGCACGACTTGTAGATTATTTTGTGAACATTCCTGTATATACAATGCTGCAATATGATACGATACTTCAAATTTAAAGTTTAATAAAATGTCATAGTAAATTTAACTAGCCCTACAAATAAACAATACATTCGAACTTATAACACAATCATTAGGAGCTCTGTGCCTAATTATACTATTTCAAGCGCCTACGAATTAGGTTTTAAGAGTTGTAATGCCTTCATTGAGCTACAGCATGAGCTATAAGTCAAGACCAAGTTTATTACGTTACAATATATAAACTAGATGATATAATTAAAGTGCCAAGTCGCTTCAAAATTAGTTAACTCAATTTGAAATTCCGTAAAGAGAAACTATGTAGAATTAGTAATATACTACTTTAACAATATTATTTGTGTATTAAAACCCATTTTAATTGGCTCAGATAAAGTGTCAAGCCCAAACGTAAATAAACATTAAGTTAAAAATAACTTACACGTATACTTTTATTAGCATTATGAGGACTGATATTAAAAATCGAATAAGTGTTTAATGTTACTATCAAAATGTTTTTTTTATAGTACTAGCTATCGGAGTCTTTAAACCAACCATAGAGTTCCACATATTTTTTGTTCGTAAGAGAAGAAAGAAGGGGCAATAGCCTTCCTTTCCTCTTCCACGTACAATGGGTCAACTAAACTCGCAAATTCGCAAACACGCACAACAGCACTTAATACTTTCAAACTTTCGCGTTGCATGATTATTTAATTTATGCATACGGGGATTAACGCGAAATCATCGACCGTGGTCACAGTCATCCTGTGACCACGGTCAATCCGGTTGAAACGTCAGGAGAAAAAACGGTATGTTTCGCGTTAATCCCCGTATGCATAAATTAAACAATAGCACTACTTAAGAGAGCGGTATCTCGTGAGTGTGAGCGAGAGAGGTATATAGGCTCCAGTACACTTTATTTCCTTATTCTCCTTTTCCTATGGGACGACTATCCGACATGACAACAAAAATTGGGCATATGAGTTTACCTCAGGATCTGCGGCTGAACATACAACAGGCCATAGTAAGTTACTCATGAGCAGGACAATACACCAGTACTTATACTTATGCTATACCTACATATTACATTAGTAAGAACGTCACGATGTTCTTTCACCAGTCATCAGTAAATGAATGCTTTCAATTGATGAAAAGTGTTTCATGAAACGCTCAAGTAGATAATTGATATTTGCAATATCTTTCGAGTTTCGTTTTTCCTGTTGCGAACATTCACGTAAAGACTTATTTTTACTATTGTGTGTTCATGGTACCATACAATAATTCGATTTTAATGTACGTCTGGCACGCACTCGCCAATTTTAGTAATAAAAAATATTTTATTTTGCTTTGCAATATTAACGATCAGCTTTTGTACAGGATTAAATAAAGAAGGCATAAAATAATCCTTTTATATAAAAATACGAGGATTTTTAAAATACACCAGGTACGGCCTCAATAAAAATCATTTTTCATAGCCGTTTCGTTTTAATAAGCAAGCATATAACATAAACTAAATTTAGCAATTAATGTTATAACCCGTCTAGCTAGATCAGAGATGGTAGGTGACAAAATCACTTTTATTTTGAAACGAAGCACATTTAGTGGTGAATATCACTTTTATTATTTAGTACCTAATGGATATACTACGAAATTTAAAGATAAATTAGTCAAACTATTTAGGCACTTGGTTTGTCGCAACTTTAATAACTTGTAAAGGTAAAACATAGGTATATTTGTAATGTATGACGTTAAAGTATATTTTTTGCAAACGTGATGTTTTAATGAAACTAGTCAAATTAAATTTACAATGAACCCCCTAAATTTAACATCTAACACAATTAGGCGCTCTGTGCCCAATAAACTCATTTCAAGTACTTGAGGATTAAGCTTTAAGAGTTGTAATGTCTTCATTGAGCTCCAGGGAGACTATGAAGTCTAGACTTAGTTTATCACATTACATAATATATAAACTCGATGATATAATTAAAGGACCTTGTAACCTCAGAGTTAGTTACCTCAATTTAAAATTTCAATTAGACGTTATTAATTGTTTATTGAAAATGTATTTGATCATGTTATTTGAGCCCAAACCTAAATCAAATGTGTTTATCAGGGTAAAAATAGCTTAGCCTATATATATATGCCCTTCGGGCTTTTATTTGAAATTTTAAAATCCCAACAACACTTTTCATTTTAGCTTAGACCTTAGGATCTGTGGTTGAACATACTTACAACTTGAGCTTGATCATGAAGTAAGCAAGATAGATGATACCAGTACTTAAGGTACACTATACGTACTCACTACCTGACGATGGTGCAGTGGTATATAGTACAGTCAATCTGTAATTAAATCAGGAACAAATTACACGAGCAAGTTTGACTTGATATATCGTTAGAGGGGCATGTAAATAGCAGAATGGTAGATTGGCGAAGTCTCATCTGTTGCTGATTTTGAGAAAATCCAAAAAAAAATTTGAATTGCGTTTTTCTTAGGTGGCGCTGATGCGTCTAAAAATTGGTTTTTCTTCATTTTCGCTAAGAAAATGGTTTTTTATTTAAAAATTGTAAATGAGAAAGTTGTTCCTCTTCAAATTTTCAACAACTTTTGTTTAAAAAAATTTTCTACAACTTACCGTTTTTAAGCTATAGCTTGCTGACATATAAATGACAGCGTTGGATCAATACTGTGAATTAACTGTTATGATATTGATGTTATTGTAACGAATAGTTGAATAATTTAATAAATAAATGAATAAATTTTCACATTTTGCAAAGTTAGAAGGATGTGAAATGTTCGTAAATAAATGACCCCGCACGTTCTTTAGGAAAAACTTTTAGACGCATCAGCGCCACCTACTTTTTGTATTTCAAGTCTTAGGAAGTCACTTCAATGACTTAAAATGTAGTTCACAATGTCCTCTACATTTTTTTTTTAATAAACTTTTCCCTAAAACTCATAGATTCCAAGAAAAACGCAATTCAAAATTTTTTTTTGGATTTTCTCAAAATCAGCAACAGATGAGACATCGCCAATCTCCCATTCTACTATTTACATGCCCCTCTAACGATATATCAAGTCAAATTTGCTCGTGTAATTTGTTCCCCATTTCATTTTTTTTTATTACAGATTGACTGTACTAATATGTCACGGATAAGCGGAGCATGTTGCGCCAGGTGTCGCAGGTGTCAATTCCAGCCTTAGTCATGGCTGTTTATATAATATATAGGTATTATAGATATATTAAAATTCTGTAAAAAAAAACAAAATTTCTTCATTTAATAAAACATATTTAATTCCGTTGTCCAGTACCAGTAATACAAGTCCTTAGGGTACTTAGCATGGAGCTAGGCAGTATCTCGATTTTAACGTACGTCTGTCACGCACTCACCAATTTAAGTAATAAAATATATATTCTTTGTGTCTTGTACTGATAATTAATAAATTCTAAAGATTTAAAGGCCAAGTGCGAGTCGGGTCGCGCATACCTGCATACGGCACCCTAGTAGCTTACCATTATCAATAAAATACAATATATTATGATGTTAGAAATTCAACAGAAGTTAATAATTAGAAACGTGAAAAAGAACGCTATTGAATCTTTATAAAATAGCATTGGAGCACAAACGTTACTAGGAATTGTTACGTAATATAAAACATACAGACAAATTGGACCCAATTCGAACTTGATTCTAGTTTTAGTATTATCTCGATTTGGTAGCTTATAGAAAGTGAATCAATATTCTGACCACGTTTCTTCGAAATACAGGCGCACTTTTTATTATGTCACACTAGACAAGCATGTGAGATAAGGCCTAAGGCTTAAATAAAGATATTGACCCGCCGGTAACGAAATAAAACAAAATTACATATTTAAATAGAATTAACAATAATAATTTATCTTCATAAATTTTATTATCCATTGCTGCACATTGATCTCTTGTATGAACGCAAAGGCCATCTACCTTTTTTTATCGCAGGGAAATACATTTACGTATGATATCTAGGTTCCTGGGTGGCTTCTAGACCTATGTCGGACTCGACACTTAGTGTAATACCCACTTAATCCCTGCGGGTGCCTTTAGCCGCTATAATTGGAGTGTCTCGGATCTGCAAGCAACAGGATCCCTCCAGCGACAGGTTGGTCTCAGCGAAAAGGCCAGACTTCTCCTCTCTGGGGAATGTACGGATGCCATTGAATAGTCCCTGAAATGTCATCGGAACTGTACACTGAGGCCAGCTTCCTGAACCCTGGCCCCAGTACATCAAAAGAGCGCGCCCCTTAAATGTCTTGCCACTCACATGACTTGCCATAAGTTCCAATTCACTCTCCCCCCCAAACCTGTCTGCTATGGATTGCCCTATCCGGCCAGTTCTCCCACTCCACACCGCCGTCTACTGATTCTGAGAGACGTGTGAAAGACCCTCCAGCTGAGCTGTTCTTAGTCTGGCCTCTTGCCCCAAGACTGTCCGGTGTGTATAGCCCTGTCCAGCGTAGTATATATTAGATCGACAGCAGATATGAATGCAGCGACGAGACGTTCTCTAGCGCACACTTAAAAACTGGGGATGTAGCGATTTACTCGCAAAGCGACTGCGAGTGTTACGTATCGAGCATCGAAGCAGTTGCTAAATCGCGCGATTCTGCGATGCCGCGACTGGTCGCGGAAAATCGCTAAATCGTGATGCATTGCATTGTGTGTGCAGTGGCCTTTACAATAGCTTTTTGTTACGAATACGTCATTTTTCATCGAGCTGTCAATAAACTTAAATTAACAAAATTAACATAGAGGAATTTCGTATGTTGCAGTTTTAATATTACCCAGCAGAAATATCAAAATTGAAATCGCAAAATTTAATTCTTTGGTCTCATTCGAACAGTGGATAGCAATAGAAATATCGAGATTTTGTAAAGTGCACGACTATACATTAATTAATGTTCTAAAGCTACTAGAATGGCCTATTATCACGTAATATATATTATATTTCAAAAGCTTAAAGTAACATGTTTCTTGTTTATAAAAGTTGAAACTTTCTTAGCGATTTAACTCAGGTTTGAGTGAAACATTATGTGTTCATTTCCTCATTGAAAAAAGACGATTGAAAAGTTACAAGTAAAAGCTTAGATACAATTACATAATGTTGGCGACTCTATTGTCTTGACGTATGGCGTTAGCGTTTTCATGTGAAGCCATCAATTTCCAAAAAAAAATAATTTAAATAAAAAATCTAAGTTAAGATCAAAAAATATGTGATTAACTGACCTGTGATATAATTTACATTTTTCTAAACAGGCAAAGGACAAATCATTTCAGCGACATATCTTTAAGGTAGACCGAGGCCCACTTGACTTATCAAGCAGTTTATGGGCCCTTTATTTAGCTCGTTTGGGTGGTGGTGGTACCACGCATAGTTAGTACCACTGAGACGTTTACTACGCATCAAACTTTTATTTATTTAAAATCAAGCAACATCTCTATATATATTTTTGTTATTGTATATTAAATACAATAACAAAAATATATCTTAGCGAAGCTCCCAAAAAGTTTTCGGTCTCATAAAAGCTTATTATAATTCGAATTTGTTAAATTAAAATGTTTTTCATTAAGTAAAATAATTTTACCTACATTTAATAATTTCCACTTCACATTTCATCTAAAAGCTTGTAATAGTTAGTTAAAACCGTAACACTTTTTAGGAACGTAATTAAGGTAATAATCCTCGTTAATGATAATGCTGACACTATCGAGGAAGTGTCTTTCTTACACTGTCGTGAAGCAACGCTGTCAGCTTTGCTTTGTCAGAATGACTTGCGAGAGCCCTGGTGTTTCTTTGGGGCTAGGAGATATACCAGTCGAATTTCTAAAAATAACATTTCTGCTTCGATAGACGATTAGCTCTCGGATAGGCCACCGGATATACAACCGCACCAAATGCGACAGCATATCATGTAAAACTGAGAAGCTTCTCCGATCGACACTTCTTGTTATATTCGCATTCCTTTTATTTAACTGCTTTTATTTTTATTCGTTGCATAATATCTACACACACGGCTATTAATTATATTATATAGATAAAACATTATTATAGTAATAAGGGCATGTAATTAGGTACGATTTTCTTCGCCAAACATTGTAGTTTCTTTACGGGTTTTAACACGATAAGATAGTTATTAAAGGAACTACTAAAAACATATACCTTCGCTCGACGTTTAGACAGGGTTACACCACCCGCGGTCACGAGAAGACTCAATATCAAAATATTATATAATGTATAGTTCCTAAGTCAAGTTTGCGGATGGCCTCGCTATAACAACACTAGTATTGTTAGGGCCTTCGTCCTGTCCTGCAAATATCCTGCCATTTCAGTGTCAGACTCACGACAGCCAAAAACTAAAACAATACAATTAAATGTTTGAATACTACCTATTACATTTTAAACGTTGTTGCTTCAGGTGATATTGTTTTATATGGTTTGATCTTATAAGTGACAAAAAAGCATCCCTGTAGGACTTTGTTTTTAACGACTACCAAGACGATCCTTGGTGACATCTGCATGCTTGTCATGCAGACCTGCTTAATACCGGAAACACCAAACGATTGAATTCCGATAATTTAGCTATCAATTGACGCCGTTGTGCCAGCCAATATTTATGTAATAAAGAAAAACAAACTTCTTACAAACATCTACGTTTCCAATATTTAAAAATATATGGAGAATATATCTGCATAGCCTTTAACCGAGTGGATGTTAATAAAATAATAATAAATGCGCCTACAAAAGACTACGCTCATATCTTAAGTATGAAAAGTACACTTTGATAATAAATAGAGTTTTTATTAAGCAAACGACTGTGTACTTTATGTGTATCTTTTTGTATAGATATTAGGTACACGTACATAAATGGAGTTTTATTAAGAAAATATCGTTTGATGTATGTAAAAGTTTTTGCTAACGTGATGTTACGAAATCTATTCAACATACAAATTGTCTATTTCTGACAGAATTGTACCTTATGACATCCCGACCAAGTTGTATTATTTGATTTCCTTAGGGACGAAATAATCAAGATGAAAGAAAGCAAGAAGCCGCTCATAGGGCTTGCAGGATAGGTACTCAAGCAACGTTTTTTTTTTTAATAAAACGAACAGGCCTCAACCTTCTTGTGATTTCTGTATCCAACATCATCCGCAGTAACCTCTAGTTATGAGAGAGCGCTGTCAACTTATACAGTGCACGAAAAATGACAATGTAACTTATCAGATACAGCGTTGCTTGTCATCTGCTTTTATACAGGATTTAAAAAAGGTCAAAAGTACTTCAAGTTTACAGGAATTTCATTTCTTGTATGATTATTCTGAATACTCTAAAGCTATAGTAGTTTTGTAGGCTTTCAAAAATATAATCCATGCACGGCTATAATTAAATCAATTTTTAAAACCATTATATTTTATTAAGCAAGCCTTGAATTTGAACTAAATCTAGCTATTAATTTTATTATCATTCTAGCAGGATTTCTAAGTATCGAAGTCAGCATAACAAGGATTAGAGAAATAATAACACAAATCATTTCCATTATTCAATTCAGGCCATTCAATGGCGAATATAACATTTATACTTTAATATGAGTATAGAAGAACTAATAGTATTTATATATTTTACTTTTTATAACAAAACCAATTGAGGTAGAATATATTCTATACGCTATACCGTTAACACGTTCACTGCGTACCTCAATTACAATAACTTTCAGTGGGTGCGTCATGGGATCTTTTAGTTCCGATGCATAACATTTTTCTAGAGCGATAAAGGGTTGAAAAGTGTGATATTTAGGAAAAATAAGACAACAATCTGTGTTCACCTACGCGTATATTGGCAGACTGAGACAGCGAACGTTATTCGTTAGTACAAAGAATTAATCTGCTACCCTCACATAATACATCTTTTATCTAAGTACATACATTACACCTCCACCTTAATCTTACATAATATTTTACTTATCATAAGATACATAAAACTAAATTATTACTAAATGGCACAATAACTAAATCTAACAAAATATACTTATCTAACAATTATTACAATTCTTAATCTATTTCAAACCTTACAACTGGTTTGCGAATTCGCCGGGGTCGAGTAACTGGCGGC
>LUGF01058466.1:123838-136902 GCA_001625245.1 Calycopis cecrops | reverse complement strand
TTCATTAGAACCATCTTAGCTCTATCAGTTTTTATAATACTAGTAGCAAATTTATAGTTTACAGCAGCTGATAAACATCGTCCAAATTGCTATAAAGACGTTGTAGTCCCCATTTCCTCTCTTTAGCTTCTAATTGCATGAAACTTGACAACTACCACTTGATGGCTGTATCAAGTTTGAGAGGCTTATAAGCTTAGCACGGCCCTTGTAAATTTATTTCAACCTTAGAAATTTAACCGTAGTTAGTCATTAAATAGATTGAAGTGAATGTTATTGCGTCTTAATAAATTAGTATTAGAACACAAACGTTACTAAAAATTGTCACATATAAAAACATACAGACGAATTGTGACCCTTCTCGACCTCGACCCTTTTTTATTGCTGTCTCGATTTGGTAGAAAGTGAATCAATATTCTCAACACGATTCTACGAAATACAGAAGCCGTATTTACTTTGTCTCACTCGACAAGCACATATGAGATTTTAGGGTTAATTAAAGACCGCCGGAGAGGAACATAATTTACAAATTCTCCATTTATTTATTATAGATTGTAGTGAAATTTAAGAAAAATAATTTAACGTCGTCAATTTTGTCGTCTACTGGACCTCTTTCAATGAACTCTAAACAATTTTCTAGTATTAGGCTGATGTGTTCAATACACTTTATTTTCTTTTGAACACTTACCCCCTTATTAATAAACATAGAATAACTCTATCCAAGGAATAACCTAGTAATAAACTGACATCTGTCAAATTCCATAATAAAAAACACATAAAAAGTATGGAATTTGACAGATGTCAGTTTATTACTAGGTTATTACTTGGACATAGTTATTCCTTGTTTATTAATAAGGGGGTATAGGTATTAGTTTATTTACTCAAAAGTACTATAGACACACTTAAGTATTCTAGAGAGTGTGCTTTCGAGGAAATAAAGTTCTGGAATTCTAAAGTAATGTATAACAACAACAACTCATCCTTACACCCGATACTACATAGATTAGGTAGACAGCTGAGAGAAGTGATACAGTCTATATTTCTATAATTATTCCGGCTTTTGTTACGATTACTTCATTATTTTCAGGCCGTTTAATAAACTTAAATTTAAAACGCTTAGTAAGTGGAATTTTCGCAAGTTGCAGTTTGAATATTACCCCGCGGAAATATCAAAATTGAAATTGCAAAATTAAATTCTTTAGTCCCATTCGAACATTGGATAGCAATAGAAACATCGAGATTTGATATAGTGCACGGCTATAAATTGAAAGTTTCTAAGCTACTAGAAGGAATTATCACATATCATGTAATATATAATATTTTATGTGCGACGATTTCATTGTTATAAGTATAAAAGCTGAAAATTTCATAGAAATTTAATTCAAGTTTATTGACAGAAACATTCTAAAATATATTGCTTCGTTCAATAAATTAGTCACAAATACGTTTTTTTGTTATCAGCATATCTAAGAAATATATAACTTGAGATAAAGAATTAACTCCTTTTCTTTCTGTAAAAATGGTCGAGATATTTACAGTTACGCTCAATATGGTGCGTGCGGACCTGGTAAGTATATATTACAATAAAACAACTATAACTGAATTTATCGCGGTTTATTTAATTATTTTACAAGCCCGAAGTGTCAGAAGCTTTTCAGCAACCACGGTCACGAATGGACTGCGATGACAGATGTCCTATTGTGACAAGTTATTAGAAGTTCCTGAAGTTTTTTTTATTTAGTTGCTCCGATTAACGCAAAAAGTGCTTATTATGTCTTACTGTCTTGAGGTGTTATGTTTGGTATTTGATTAATAAATGGGTCCCAAGCAGAAGCACCCAGCCATCTTTTCTATTAAAATTTAGGTAATTTATTTATATAGTCTCACGGATCATGCTTGGTAGGAATCGGTGTTCTTTGGTGAAGTTTGAGTTTTGCTTTGCGCACCTCTGAGACCTCTAATCGATCAACATTAACACTGACACTGCTCGCTTCCACCGCCACTCTGACAGCTTTCGGATCAAGTGCAGGCTGTGCAGGGCAGCACACCGAACTACAAAACTCCGCAAAT
The DNA here is from genome assembly GCA_001625245.1 of Calycopis cecrops. Lineage (NCBI taxonomy): Eukaryota > Metazoa > Arthropoda > Insecta > Lepidoptera > Lycaenidae > Calycopis > Calycopis cecrops. The sequence continues at coordinate 134,835 of LUGF01058466.1, read as the reverse complement.
TGATCGACGCACACCAATTGAGATATTAATTAATTCATTCATTTAATACTGTTACAAGTAAGTAAAAAATTTCCTTCAATCAAACTTTAGGAAGATTTTGAGTCTTTTACAAAGTTATTTTGTACTGTCTCTCATGGCCTGATTAATTGTCTTATTTAAACCCTTTCTACAATCTGCATATAAATATCCGATTTGCTATGATTAAAGCGCTTATGCCATTAATATTTTAATTATAATATTACTATTAATTTAGCAGTATACTATAATTAGTGATAATTACACCGCGATTTAAATTTACCGTCTTTTTTGTTTGAGAGGAACAAATCTATTCAACACATCTTTAAAATGTCATAAAAATAATCCATAGCACATCTATATCATTCATTTCGCATTCATATAAAATAAAAAAGAAGTTACATGATTATTATATGCTTAAAATATATGTATATCTATATTATGTAGACTAAGCAAATATACTAGAAATAAATAATTTATTTTTATTTCTTTTATTTAATGACACTACACATAAACTCCGCAAATTGATCGACGCACACCAATTGAGATATTAATTAATTCATTCATTTAATACTGTTACAAGTAAGTAAAAAAAATTCCTTCAATCAAACTTTAGAAAGATTTTGAGTCTTTTACAAAGTTATTTTGTACTGTCTTTCATGGCCTGATTAATTGTCTTATTTAAACCCTTTCTACAATCTGCATATCAATATCCGATTTGCTATGATTAAAGCGCTTATGCCATAAATATTTTAATTATAATATTACTATTAATTTAGCAGTATACTATAATTAGTGATAATTACACCGCGATTTAAATTTACCGTCTTTTTTGTTTGAGAGGAACAAATCTATTCAACACATCTTTAAAATGTCATAAAAATAATCCATAGCACCATCTATATCATTAATTTCTCATTCATATAAAATAAAAAAGAAGTTACATGATTATTATATGCTTAAAATATATGTATATCTATATTATGTAGACTAAGCAAATATACTAGAAATAAATAATTTATTTTTATTTCTTTTATTTAATGACACTACACATAAACAAAAGGACACACACCACTTACAAATGTGTTCATAAAGAAAGTTCTTATGGACGAACAAAGCATTCAGGAAAAAATAATGTCAGAAGGTCCTTGCGACTGCCTACACAATGATGTCACTGTGAAATATTCATACAACAGAGGCTGTATTTACAAGGAACTCCAAAACCCCCAGTTACTCGGCAAGAACATTGTAAATACAAATTTTACGATCTAAGAGCAAAATGAATATAATTATTTTGTTCTTTGAAATTTAAGAAACTTGAAAATTATATTAAAATGGTATTCCAAACTTATTTGTCTTGAATAAAAATTCATTGGTCCTCGCTGTCGTTACTCTCGTATGCCTCGCACCCTCCATGGGCCACCGAATACTCGCAAACGTACTGCTACAACATAGCGATCACTTTACGGTGGCATTATGCGAGTGAGATTTACTTCTCTAGTCGTGCCGGCTAATAAATTTAACGTAATGAACTAAATCAAAAAGGTTTTGAATGACCAATATTCAATATGCTCTCGGTATAATTATCTACATAAATTAAGCTTTTATCGGTTTTACTATTTTTCTCTTGACAATAAATTTTACCCTCAATTCAGTGGATGCATGAATTTCCATCAAACTGAATCACAATTCACTATTTTCGAGAGATTATTCTTTCACTATCTCAACCTGTACGCGGTTTACCATTTATTCCAATTTTAACTGATTTATCTTCAGTTTTGAATACACGATATAAACAAATCATTGTTGTGATAATATCATCGTAAGACTAAGTAAATGTATAAACATAAACAAAATAATAATAACATTTTTTTGGCATAAGGGGCGGAGAAGCATTCGGAGCCTTATGACGAATACCGACGTCCACTAAGTACATAGAGGTTAGTTGCCCTCTTTGCTCTTTCCTCTTTCAAGGGCCAGAAAACACACAAACAGTTGTAACTTTACGCCAGCATGGTGTGAGCGTGAGATAACTCTACACATATGCCGGCCCAATTGAGTTGCAATACAGCATGACACTAATACCTAACACGAATTCTTATATAATTTAATATACTATATACTTACACTGGTACAAATAAGAAAAAGAATTCAACGAAACAAAATACTTAAAATAAGTCGAACAACACCAACGCCAATTCTCATTTTCCGATACAGAAGCTTCGAAACTGTTCGCAAAAGAGAACTCCATCGGGATTGCGAAATTCTAATACGTCGCAGAACAAACCTTTGTTGACACACAGCTGGAGCGTATCAAGTCGCGCTGGGGTCGTCAGATGACCGATGGTTCTCTGTCAAGGCGTGCAACATCCAAATGGGAAATGACCGTTTACGGTAACACGCCGAACCATTTATCAATTGATAATCGAATGTCCATCTCTAGGAGATTGACAGCTTACGGTAGCTAAATCGTTTTAGGGACACGTGGGCAAATAGCAAAAATAATAGTTAATATGATAATATACATCTTTTAAAACTTATATACCTAAATGTGCCCACAAACATCTGAACAATCAAAATTACGCAAGTGCGATGCCTTTTTCCCATACCCCAATAATGATGGTCGCCGGGCTCACACAACAATGCGAAACAGATCATAGCCGTCACTTTAATCCAGCTCTCTGTAACCAATATATATCTCTTGCGCAGAGCAAGCTAGCTCGTCTATTAATTAAAAAAAAAAAACGTTACTTGATAATATGAATTTGCAATCTGATTGATATCAACTATCACTGAGTTTCCTCATAGGAGCTTAATAAACTCCTATTAGCTCCTATATTGTAGAAATCGGAAATAATATTTCTTAAAAGTATAGAAAGCTATCAAGCAATGAGATCACCCGTTTTTTGACGTAGGGAAATACATAGCCCCTAGACCTATGTCGGACTCGACACTTGGGGGTGCAATGCCAATCCTGACTCCCCTGATCCACACCGCTATCTCTGGCTCCAGTGCTCCAAAGCATTTACAATTAACAGTAAACTACGCTTCTACTTAGACATAAAGGAAGAGGTAGCAACGGTGAGAATACAGTGGTATAATTAAACAAAACTTCAATCAGGTTGTTTGATATGCACGTGCATTGTGCATCTATGCATGCGACCTACCCATGCAGTATTTAGAAATCACAATTCAATTTTGAAGTAGAAGTTTAAATCAAATTCAATATAAAGTTTCATAACTATGTGTAAATTTTTTGTCAATATTTTTGCAGTCTGTACACTTTTTTTAGTTTCCTAAAAGGGTTTCCGTTATATTTGTCACGTTTGGAAAGCGCGCTCCCAGGGGCAGCCCTGGTCACATTTATCTTTTATATTTTTACTGTTTGTAACTTCGCCAAAACTTATGGCTTTTTTTTAATTTGAAAAACTTCGCGCTATACATATCAAACGATTTTATAATAAGTCCTTCGGGATTTGCTGGTAGCGAAAGTGACTTTTTCTATTCTCGCAACTATTTTTAACCTTTCATTTAAAGTTTAACATTTGTCGTGGGAATAACCAACTTTATGATGGATGTTCCTACGCCACAGGAAGGCAAAGCCAGAATTTCTTAGCAGTTGAGTTGATATACAATACTGAGGAAGTTCTCTTTAATACAATACGGTCCTAAGGTTTTGTGTTATTATACAGTTTCTGTTGCAGCTCGTGCAAATTTAAAGATATAAAGAAAAGCAATTGCATTTCGTTATAGTTAGATATAACGAAACGCAAATGCTTTTATCAAGATTAAGTTTTTCATATATCAGATGATAAATTTGGGTATATTTATTATCTTAAATTATGGTGTAAGCCTAAACTAAAACAAAAGGTCAGAGTGACATGTTTTTATCTGTGTTTATTGGCAAGTTGTCTCAATAAGGCTTATTTTCAACGTAATGGTCATTAGACTATTACGTTGAAAATATGAATAGCTGGAGTCTACCGCGTTTATATTAGGAAGTGCATGCACGTGCCAGTGCAGAATTATAGTATAGTATGTATATATTGAAGGGCTTCTTCTATTTATATGAAGAAAATTGTGTCTAACTAAGGAAGTAATTGAAATGTTTGGCATTCCTGGGTCCATTAAGGAATAGTTGTAAGACAATATGTTACTGTCGAGTACTAACCGGCTCGCAATAAACGCTATCATCTTAAACGTTAATAAAAGTGCCTATAAGCAGTTGAGAAAAGGATATTATGATGATCATAATACTAAAGGTACCGAAAAATTCAACCCCGGAATATCTATTTAGACATTTCCGCCGAGTCACGAGCTCGCTCTTTTGTCGCCGCTCCATATTGACGAACACGGTGACCTCATGTCCTCCAACGGACTCATAAATTTCTTCAGACAGGTCGCTCGTTACTATCGATCATTTTATATGTTACTACACACTATTCATATACTGCTACATACGATATTTGACATTTGAGTATCCTGGAACATTTTTTGTGCCAGTGCGACCTTTGGATTCTTTACAATATTGCTGGCTGCATTGTTGAACGTAACTCGTAATCTTTTCTTCAGTAATATAGATGATTTTAACTATCTAATCCACCATTAAATAATCAATAATGTCGGATATCATTAGTTTTATTCTGTCAAACAACACACAGAAACTGTCTTATAAGTAAAGCTTATAAAAATAATCCAACCATTACTCCAAAGTCGAACACAAGATTGTTATTGAAACCGGAATGCTCATTAGCGTTATAAATAAACGTTTAATGGATTATATGAAAATTCTACTTGAAAAGTGCCTGAACGGGAGTCATTCAAATATATAATTACCAAAACGTGTTTATTATGCCCAAAATTCTGCAATGTATCTTTTAATCCATTTTAAGGCATGTTAATATATTTTAATCGCTATTGTGCATTCAGCAATTAGTTAAATCATAATATTATCTGTAATAATCAATTATTACAGAGTACATTATTAGTATGTAATAATTGATTATTAATTATATTCGGCTTAATTCCATAGAACATCCGTTTGAATTATTTGGATTATCTATGACCTTTTGTAACATACATAAATAAGGTGTACTATACAATTCAAATATTTTTAATTTCTGTTAAGATAATCTGATGCCTACTGTTTTTTTAGAAAATGTATGACGACTATATCATTCATTATTGTACCCATATAAAATGCCCGAGAGACGTTGTCTTGTCGTTATTGGAAAATATGTTGCCAAGTAACATGTAAAAATGTGGCCGACTTGTCAACTCGTTACTTTACCCTACAATATTGTACATTCGAAATATCGACTGCCGGGCCGATTTGTGAATCTAAGCTATTCACAATTCCCCTTCAAAGTGCACAAAAAATTTCGTCCAAATCGGTCCAGTCGTTTAGGAGTTCATTGAATTACATACGCATGAACGTAATACCTTATTGGATAAAGGGGACTTATAGGTATTTAAACATTCTTTTTGTATGTAATATATTTTACTGTACTCATAGCTTTTTTATTTTCTTTGAGATACTGAACCCTAAAAAAGCTCTGAGTATAATTTAAACCCAATGGCTGTTAAACATTCCATGCTAAAATTAATTTCGTACACAAAGATAGCTCCAACTACAGCACAGGTAATTTGGTCTTACCTTATATTTAATAGGGTCATAAATAATTAAGCTCATCTGGAGTACCCTTCGTGTATACTGAAACGCGTGCCTACAACGCATGGGGGTTGTTTTACATTTTTTGCAACATAGAATTTATTATGATGTTGCATCAGAATTGTATCTTGTTTTGTATGTTATATTACAATTTCTTGTTTTCTTTTTTTACTACAAAATGATATTCTTTTATTTACAATGTTAAGAATAATATAAAGTAGCTATGTCGTTCTTTTTAAAGTTTGTGCGTAGACTAAAATATAATCGCAAACCGCTGATATAAACCTGCCATTTCAATGTCCTACTCGCGACTGTCATGGAAAAAATCAATTAAATCCCTGAATTATTTTGTGAAATGTTGCTACCTGAGGAGACTTTAGATCTTTTGAAGGTTTTTTTCTCAAAATGAAAAACGGAACCATTATAGGATCACTCTATTGTCAGTCTGTATGTCTATCAAGACTTTTCTCAAAGGATTACTGAACCATATAATCTCCATTGAAGTAAAGAGTTTATTTTGATGATTGCCGTCACATGATAAACATCTGCTTAATTATTATGCAGATCTGCTGAACTCATTTACTCCGTCCCACGATGAGGCCACCAAAACCTGACAAGCTACTTTAAATCCGACAGTTCTTGTCACTTTGGGGTGGTATCAAATCCATACAAGACGTTGGCTTCTAGGTTGCGTCGGCCTAACCCATGTGCAATGCATAAAAAGTTAAAGTTACTTTTATAAAACGTTATAACTGTATAAAAAATATACAAACTACTCGTAAAATTGTGCTCTATTTTACCTAAAAATATAAAAATAATGAACCTCGGTTGGCCTTCTCAGAGGTGATACTAAAACCTACACTGAGACTCATTAAATTTTTCTCCCGCCGACAATGCGGAGTTCAAATCTCGTCATTAGGGTAAGGACAAAAGATGTCGTTATGTGAAGCCTAGAAGAGAAGCTCGGGTGAACCAGAATGGAAATAAAAATTAAGCAAAGATGTGTTGAAAAAGATATGTCGCAACTTCCGTTTTCTTTTATAATAGCTGTTATATTATACTATTTTTTTATTGTCATATTATGAAAGGTAATGTTTTTCGAGTGTCCTATTACTTGTTTTATTTTTGTTGTATTGCTACAGTATAAACGTCTTGACCGATCTTAACTTGTTAATTATTAGGTGTTTTTAGATTCGTCTTGATAGCGAGAGAAAGTGGGCACATTACAAACACGCATGTTTGTTTCGCTATTTGAAAGACTTTACTTTAGTACTTAGTACTATGCCAAACCGTTACTTACCGCTTAAAATTGCCTGATGCATTGAATATTTTTTTAATGAATTTTTAATTCAATCACATCTTTGTTAGAGGTTGCATGCATGGGCGGAATTGGGCTCGCAGAATCTGGAGGGTACTTGTGGTTCACACAGTGACAACATAGCTGACCTTCCTTTCTTTCTGCCTCTCATGTCGTGCCAGCTTAATTAGACTAAAATATACTTTAAGAATTATTTTCAGACCTAGAGAATATACAAACACATTTTCGTAAAACATGAACATCTGCGTGATATTGTTACGCAAATGCGCTGCCTTCTTCTTCTCCTCCCCTCTAATGGGCAACCGGCTACTCAGGAACCATACGAAACGCGACAGCATAGTTGTCACTATACGGCGGTATCAAGTGAGCCGGAGGTAACTCCAGATCCTACTGGCCCAACTCCGCAATAGTGCGCATGGCACTATCTCTTCCTAAGCTAAAGATAAGCTCTGCAGTATATCTTACGAAAATTGACTTTAAGGTGATTCTATCTTAACTATCACTAGCCCTAAAATATACTGTAAATTTAACATGAAACACATTTCGGCGCTCTGCGCCTAATTAACCCATTTGAAGTACATAAGGATTAGGTTATAGAGTTGTAATGTCTTCATTGAGCTCCAGCGAGAGCTATAAATCTAGACTAAGTTTATTATTACATAACATATAATTATAAACTCTGATGAAAATAAATTATATTCTTAACTTAGTTTATAACATTACATATATGAACAAGATGATAGGTATACCATGTGATAAAACAATTGGATTTCGACTTATTTAATATGCTCTCGGTATAATTGTCTACAGCAATTCAGCTTTCATCGCTTTAACTATTTCATCCTTGACAATAAATTGTGCTGTCTATTCAATCGTTCTACGAATTTTCATCAAAACTGAATTACAATTCAATATATTCGAGAGATTATTAATTCACTGACTCATCATATACATGATTTTTAACCAATATACGTTCAGTTTCGTACATACGAAAAAAAAGAAAAGTAAAATCCTTGTTGTTATTCATTGCAAAATAATAAACTTATAATATCTATAAACATCCATGGGCCTGAAAACACACACCGGATGAAAATTGAGAGCCGCAGAGATGTCATTTTGTGCCAGTATTGTGTGAGCGAGAAGTACCTCAGCAGACACGCCGGCCCAACTCAGTTGTAATACAGCATGGCACTAATACTTAACATGGATTCTTATATTTATGTACACTAGTAATTAATAGAAAAAGAAATCAACTAAACAAGAAAAAACAGTAACTATATTCAGTCGAGAAACGCATTTGCCAAGACAAAAGCATCGAAACTGTTCGCATAATAGAATTCCACTGGGATTGCGAAACTTCAATACGTAGTAGAACAAACCGCCTCTGTTGACATTCAGCTGGGACGCATCACATCACGCGGACTGACGGGGCCGTTAGATGACCGATGGTTTTCCGTCACGGCGTGCAACATCCCAATGGGAAATGACCGTTTACGGTAACACGCCGAACCATTTATCAACTGATAATCGATTATCCTTCTCCAGGGTATTGACAGCTTACGATGCCTAAATCATATTAGGGACACGTGGGTAAATTGTAAAAATTATAGTTTATATGTCATACATCTTTTATAGCTTACAAACACACACCATCAAATATCTGCACAACCACAATTATGCAAGTAAAATACTTTTGCCCTATACCCTCAATTAGTCACCAGGTTCACAACCGTGCGAAATAGGACGATGCGACGCACGTAGCGGTTTTTGCATTTTGGTATTATTAATACGTACCTATTTGATAATATTGTTAAAACTATATAAGATAAAATAATACACATATGAGTTTCCTCATAGGAGCTCAATATATTTATTTTGTAATCGTAAATAAAACTTCTTTAAATCAAGCTGTGAGATAACCTTATGGCAATTAATGAGCATCGTAGTGGCATGTATCTTTAAAATTTGTATGAGATGCTTGGTGTTTGAATAAAGAATAATTTTATGTTATGTAATCAGATATAAAATATGCATATTTGTGAAATCGTATGCCCGTCCTTAGCTGGAAAGTGAAAGACTTATATTATGAGATCATTAAATATTACCTTCTATAATCAATCTAATCATTGAGTCGACCTGTATCTTACAAGCTGCACGAAATGTTATTTACAGGAAACTATACTTCTCCATGCTTCTTCATCTATGAGTAGCAGAGTTAGGAAAGTTTAGTAGGCCTAGTCCTACTAAAAAAATATATTAGTCAAGTACTTTGATATGCATTTGTATTTACGATCAACTCTCTTCCCTTGCAGGTACAAAAAACAAAATTCAACTTTGCCGAAGTAAAAATTGTTTGAGTTATCTACTTGCCTAATAGCGTTTCTGTTATATTTGTCATGTTTGGGAGTCGCGCTCCCAGGGGCAGCCCTGGTCACATTTATCTTTTATATTTTTACTGTGTGTAACTTCGCCAAAACTCGTGGCCTTTTTTATAAATTGGAAAAACTTTGCGCTGTATATATCAAACGCTTTTTATAATACGTCCGGTGTTAAGAGATTTAAGGCTATCAAAAGTGATGGTTTCTGTTTTCAAAATTATATTTAAGTTCTAATTTAAATTTTAACTTGGCATGGAAATAAAAAAATTCATTATGAATGAACATAGGTTCATCCATAATGAAATTTATTATTTCCATGCTAAGTATTATGTCAAGTATGACTATAGAGTCTTAAAAAGGTAAAGCCAAAAATACATAGCAGCTGAATTAAAAGATGACACTGGAGATGTTCTTTTTAATTTAATACCGTCAGACGGCTTTGTAATTACAAAATTTCTTTTGCTCGCGCAGATTTCAAGATATAACGACTGATATCATGGGCGTAACAAATACACCTGTTTTTGTTGCCAAGTTGTCTCTCTATAAAGATTAATTACTAATGACCATTAAGTATGTTGAAAATTGAAATAGCTGGAGTCTACCGCATTTGTACGTGTGTATTTAATATACTTTAGTAAAACTTCAATCATACAAGACCAATTAAATATGTTACATTCGTATTAAGAACGATCGCGTTATAGTTCTCTGATATTGCATTTATATATAATATGTGTATACGTTATAGATAATTATAGAATTTACAAATATAGAATACATATGAACAATATAATTATAAGTTTACGATGGCATCTTGTAGATTAATTAAACCATTTCTTGTGTTGAAACTAAGATTTTATTGAATACAAAATACTTCGACTGTTCAGGTGGCGATCAGAGCCAAAAAAAGGGGCGAGAGGCAGACGCGTCACTCGACAATAAAAGTCAGTGCGGGAAACGGAAATGTCACTTTTACACAAAACGTCACAGATAATACACCACACAGATCAATAGTTTGCTACTGTTATTTGACGTATTCACCGTTCATAATTAGATGGCGGTGCCTGCATGCATATCTGGCGTGAACATTATATGTAGGTAATTGTTACATACACATGCCAAGTGGAAGCAGAACAAGTCTGACAGATCAGGGTTGACAGCTAATGCCTAAGTTAGTGCATCTTTACTGGTAATCCGCAGCTCTCTACCTACGGTGATACATGCTTGTAGCTGTCACTAAGTCATGGTCGTAATGTCAGACATCTCTCTCTCTCTTGTCATCTGTACCTAACCATAGACATCATCTATGGTATGAATATTCAGTGTACGGTCTATGAGTAAACATAGACAACCAACACACTTGTGGGGTCCAGATAGTTGGGGCAACTGGCTGGAATGTTGAGTGGTGGAGTACCGGCTATGGTCGTGCAAGTTACGGTAAAGCGAATAAAACGCTAATGTTCACACACAGTTTATTGTAAACTATACACTCGTGAAATACAATCCACACACGATATACAAGTCCACACAGTAATTAGAAGGGGGGTGAAGTACGAAACAGCGACATATAAATTAGTTACGTGAATTTTTATCGATCCGTTAACGTGACAACTGACTT
>LUGF01058466.1:104648-123796 GCA_001625245.1 Calycopis cecrops | reverse complement strand
ATTACTCTTAGATGCGTGTGCGGCGCATCGAAGGACAATGCGAGGACACGTTTACACGTTTATTAAATACAAAACTTTAAAGTATAGTTTACGTTATTTTATCATATTGTTATATTTTATATTGTAATAATTAGTTTGTAGTGTGTGAATAAATTAAGTGTGTTAGTAGTTGAACGATTTTGTGTGAAAGATATTTAGTTAATTTAAATAATATTGATAAACTCCGCCACACACTAAACATTAATATAAATTCCTATAAGCAGTTGAGTATATGATGATCATTATATAAAAGGCACTCAAGATTTCAACACAGGAATATCTCGGATATTTCCGACGAGTCACGAACGCGGTGACCTCATGTCCTCCTACGTACTCATAAATTTCTTCAGACAGGTCGGTCCTATCGATCAAACAAATTCATTTTTATACTGCTCTGCTATATAGGGCATCTTGAGTATATTGGTACAAAGTTTTTTGTTCCAGTTCCAGTTCAGTATGACCTTTGAGTTATTTATGATATTGTCGAAAACAACTCGACTAGTGGTTTTAGCTATCGAATTCATTGTCAGTTAGTTAATCCATTAATTAATTACACAGGATATAATTCGTTTTATTCAGTAATTCAAAGACTGAAACTTAAAAATGTATTTAAATTAATGTTTCAAGTGATGTCTAAAGCCGTAGATCAGAAGTTGTAAACACAAAATACATCAAAATTGGCTACCAGTAGGTGAAATATTTACGTTCAAATAAAAAAGACATATTCACGTCCAAAACAATAAAACAAAAAAGGGCAAAGCTATATCCTATGTTTATTTGATTGACTTTGATCGTTGACGTTTTGGAAGTATTTTCTATTTTTAAATGTTCATTTCAATTTCATAATTTGAAGTACTTGCATGTTATGCTCTCTGCAGAAAAGATTTGCCGCGTTTTCGCAGTAACTGTCACATTCGCCGTGGACGGACTGATACGCTACTGAGGATGAGTGTAGCAATAGTACTAATGCTGCCTCCCTAAATGGGGACAGGAATCAGGATGAAATCATATATCTTTTGTACGGTCGAATGTAATGTGTCGAAGTAGTCATCTGCCACGGAACAGTTACGTACGTAACGTAACAACGTTGGCACCCACGAGGTTTATTCTGATTTCGCAATTTATCCCCGAAGTCCATACATCCATCAGATCCTACCCAGGCCGGAAGGGTGTGATATATATATGAGTGCCTGTTGGCAGCTGCCTTCTCGCTGTCCTGCCGGTCTAAACAATTTAGCAGTGCTCTACCTCTTGCTAATCTTAACTTAAAGCTTAACAATCACCTACCCGCATTGTTATGTTTACTTAGTTTCCTTACGAGCTTACAACTACTCTCAACTACTTGGTGAAAAAGAATTATGTTTTGCTTAAGTTCTCGAATCCGTAAAGTTTCAAAGTTTAGAAAAATTCACGTCGAAGAATAAGACAAAGGTTTTGAACGTATTTGTTAAAAGTTCGGTGTGCAAACTTCAGCGTTTCTAACAAGATACCCTCACGAGTTGCTCCGTGTACGTAAGACATATTTTATGATTTATATGCGTGCAACTTCTGTGCGGGGGAAACGGTAGAATTACTTCGGTTAGGTTGGTTTTGCGGTATTTGTCGGTACATAGATCGCGGCTATAAGGACTTTGTACTGTAAATGTTTATTTATAGCTGACTGAATTTATTCCATATACACACTTCAGTTATTATCGATTTTATATTTAGGTCTACTTTATTATTAAAAGTGCAAAATATTATATAATTAAAACACGTGGTACCCTCTAAGTTATATATTATAAATATAATTATAAATATAATTTTTAAATTTTGCTGAATCGTAGGTACGATACGGTTTTAGATTTTGGGAGCACTTTCTGCGAGACAGTGACTCGTACATTTTTTTTTTCTCAAAGAAAGTTATTATCCGACTACGACAAAAGGAGGGCCTTCTGCTGTATGTAGTTGGGTTATAACAGCAGTCAGATGTATGCATCGGTCAAGCAAATATTTACGGGTTTGGTATAGGATATACTATGTATGTAGATTTTATTATGTTGCTTAGAGCAATCAATACACATGAAACTGCACTGGAAGCAGGGATACCTGCTTTTAGTAATTAAAAACGTAAATGAGATTTAACTATTTTACGTTGCTTTGTGGTTCTGTTGTAGGACTAAATGTACAGAGAGGCATACGATACAGACACGCCTTTATTCTGTTCGGCGCTGCGTGTAGCGAGCAGATAGATATTTGCACGCAACCGATGCGTGTGTGTCCTTGTTAAATTTAGCTTGAATGTAAGGCAATAAAACCTAATTATGTATTTTGACCTTTTAATATTATTTGAAGCAAAAGAGGATAATATCCATGTACGTGAATTACTTACAGATCATTTGCCAAAAGCACACGTCATGTTTGCGAAAACATTACAGCACTCCTTGCCCCATCGCCAAACCTGCGACGCGTGGCAAGAGTGATGCATGCACTTGTGTCAGCGGTGATCGTGATATTAAAATCGAGCCATCAACAAACCCATGTAAGTAGCATTGTATTTATTCATGTTTGACGATTGTATTATGTCCGAATAGAAGATGTATCTGCGTTTACAGAGACTATGAACTTTTTTACTTTGCACGTTTTAATACCCGATTTCGTTATGTTGATATACCTAGTTGCCATCTATGGACCACAATGGTGACGCCATTATTGGACCGGCTCAATCAAAGAAACTTAGCGAAATGCTTAATTTCATTAAGTATAATTCTAAAAAATGTTCTTGTCTGTGTGAAATTCGTATTACTATAGATACAATTACAAATTTTCTAAAGTACCTACCTTTTATTTTTTTTACATAAAAATTAAAATTAAAACATATAAATGGAATTAATATTGTACAGTATTAAAAATGTAATATCAAAGTTAGTATATAGATTTTTGTATTGTGTATTTTTATATTGCACGTATAGATAGATAGATAGATAGCTCCCTTTTTGTTATAATCGAATTATATTTGTATATTCCAGAATGTCAGCGGAGAAAAAGAAAAGGAAATTTTATTCTTGGAATAAAGCTAGTATGAAACTTGCAGCAATTTTTTTATGAAAAAAGAAAAAAACATGAAGCGAGTCGAATCTATGACGTTCCAAAAGCCTCATTAAAAAGAAGAATGAAAGGGAAAAGCCAAAACGCTGCGGAAGAAATTCAGATAATAGGACCAGAAGATCTTCCGGAAGATTTTAAAACTGAATTAAATGATCACATTGTTGAAATGAAGAATTCTTAATTCTTACTCCCAAGATGTCAAGAGAAGCCTTCTAAAATGCTAAAAAAATATATGACACACTACTAACAATTATAAAAACTTTTCAATAAAAGTTTTATTTAGTGTTTTATTTCAGTCAACTTCATTGGATCGTTAATACAATTGTTTCGAAGTCCAATGATGGCAACTTAGTAGTCCATTCAAGGCAACGGTGGTCCACAGAAAGCCACTCCTCATTGAAGAGTTATTTTAGTATATCTATAAAACCTCTCAACTTTCATGGCCAATAATTTAGATATCATTACACAAATAGCAATAAATTCCAACAATTGCTTTTCATTTGTCGTTCATGTTTCATGAAATAGGATGTCCAAAAGTTAAGTGGTCCAATCATAGTAACCTTCCCCTACTGTATGATTCAGGCGATGTTTTTTGTTCACTGATTTTGAACAGTTATATTCAAAAGATTTCTACTTAAAAATTACATGTCTGATGTTTAATTGATAAAATGATTGACTAACTGATCTATTAATAGCCGAAACTATTAAATATGACGAATTATGCTGAATAGTATCTGATGGTCTAATTTTTGTACACGTTGAACTAATTTATACTGTTGCTTAATTACGAGGTTGAAAAAAATAATGGGTTTGTCGCTTCTTTTTTTTTCTTTGTTTTGGTCCTTGTCTTCGTTACTGAAGGTTGTGTCCGTTCTGGAAATCCTTCACGAAGACGTTAATAATTTGATTCAATCCCGCTCTATCTCCTGCCATTTTAGGCGGTCTCTGATTTGGTCAGACCAGCGAATGGGTGTATGTCCCCTTGGACTGTGCATTAAACCAAACTGCCATTCTTACTACAATTGATAACGTGGTATGTTCGGAATAGTAGTTTATTCAAAGATGCCCATAAAGCCGAAATTCGGATAAGATGATATTATTATTAAATAAGCTAAAATTACTACATAAGTTCGCAATTGCAAATTGTTCATGAAATATTTTAATAAAGAGCCTATACCCCCTATTTGAACCTGACTTGAATGCTCGAAGTAGATAACCCCCCATTTTGGAAAGTAAGTATACGAAAACATAGAAGATATCAATCAACATTATAATTTCGTTCAATATTAAAATGTGTTTAATGTAGTTATCGAGGTAATATATAAAATATCCCGCAACGCCGGACACGACAGCAATTTATGAGCGGGTGCGGGAAATAAAAAGTGGTTTCATGATTGAACGGAAATCATAAATAATCTACAGCTAACGTTACTTAAAGTACTTTCAACATTTTGTTTATATTTACATTGCTGATATAAAAGGCATTTGAGAATTGTTATACCCCAATGGTATAACAGTCATACTTAATAAGTATTGCCATCCTTTCATGCTTTTCTTCAATTCTCTATCAGAATTGATTGCTATTATTTTGAGAATAGAAGAGCAAACTTACGACATTGCTTACGTCTTTAGTGCTCTATGATATTATTAATGAGTAAAACCAGTTGCAGATCGGAACTAACTCACATATTTTTTCTTAAAAAATAAAGTCATCAGTCAATAAAATCATGTCGGATAAATCACGTGCTTTCTGACACATACCGACAACTACATATAGATTGATAGTTTGCCTTGTTTTAAAATATATCATATGTTTTCTAGTAAGATATAAGGAATGAGATGAATGCCTATAATTAGTTATGATTCGCATTGCGTTTTTGCGTCTATATGCTCGAATAAACATAGTTTATAACTATTAAGAATTAGGTGTAATTACACCAGGTAGAGGTCAAATGTCGAAGTATTTAAGCATTGAAGTTTATTGATAACCGCCTTATGGTCAAGTGGTAGGTGGTAGCACTTGATACTAGATTGTGAGGTCCTGGTTTCAACTCCCAAGTCAGACCAAAAATTGTTATTTAAATTTTCTATTTCGAATAAATAATTAGCCGCGAGTCAGGAGATTGGGATTACATCCCAGAGTCTCCGAAATAAGATAAAGACGACGGATCTGCCTCTTAATTATCTCGACTTATTATGAGAATAGCACTATAATTATAGGTTCTGTGCAATTGATTTGCTTCTTCTGAGATGTACTACCGTAACCGAAATTTCACTGGGAGAACATAACTATTTATTGATTACCATTTTCAGTTTTGCCAGACTAGACACACTAGAGATACTTACACGAATGGTGTCATTAATTTAAGAGCGTATACCTACCTAAAAATATATACAGGGTTATTTTAAAACGAGCGAACTCTCAGATATAAATAGCTGGTATCTCTTACATCAACATTTTGTTCTACCACTTTCCATAATTTGTAATGTATTTATTCATACAAAAATAAATACGAATAAATTTTTTTGCCCGAGTGTTTTAAGTGCGTTGCATAATTTCGTAAGAAAAGGTCAACAAACCCGTCACGCGTATGGCCGGAGAACGCGAGGGTGGAGGAGCTACGGCCCGGCCCACGCGGGTTTTATATTAGTATTATAAATTTGTTTGGTCAAATAATTAATTCTAGTGTTACCTCGAAGATCGAAACTCGTGAAACTTTTTTGTAATTTTACAAACTAAATATCATATGACATGATATGTCATCGATACTAAGGTTAACAATTTATGTAGAATTTTCAACACTTACAAATTACACAGAAATTTCATCAATATTTACGTGTGCATTATATCAATGTGTCAAATGCGTGATAATGTGTGTAAAGTTTTGTTATTATTAATAATAATTTTAAATTACTTTAAAAAAATATTTTTAAAACATATTAGCGTTCTGCACTTCTCTTACACGTAAACAATAAGTGTGCCAAATTTCATACTTCTCCGTCCGCGCAATTTTCTTTAAAAATTTACCCGAAGTTTTTGGTTCAGGTGTTAATGTATAGATGTGATTTAGTCATGTTTATTGTTTTCTATCTAGCCTGAAAAAGTACAAAAGGAATGTGTCGAGGAGAAATGATAAAATAAAAACTTCCGTAATAAAATACGGTCGCTAGTCTGACACTTAAATTTCAATTACATGCCTGAATTATTTTGTGAAAAGTTTAATTAAAAAAAAATAGTAACAAAAAATGGAATCTTCGAAATGAAAATTCATTTCGTTGTCAGTCTGTATGTTTGTCAAGTCTATTTTTCATAGGAACGTAGTTTGCGAATGGCAAACTAAAGTTCACAGAATGTCAGATTGATCATTGTCAGGTTGATATTGCGAATATTGAGGCCTACAAAGTCTATTGAAGGACAGAAAATAAATTATCGTAGGTATAAGGTTCAAGCTAAGAGTCAAAGGCATTCAATAACTACCGTCACCGATAGACATCCGCGTACCTAATTGTTATGTAGAGACCTGCTCAACTCGTTTACTCCGTCGCTTCATTAAGCCACAACCCGCTAGCGGCGGTACCAAATCCAAGCAAGAGTTAGCACCTCGGTTGTGCAGGCCCAATGCAAGTGCAATTCAGAAAAAGAAAACTTCTCGCTTAACAACTATGTTTACATAATGTTGTATCGGCATAAAAAATATACAAACTATCCATAAAATTGTGTTCTATTTTATCTAAAAATATAAAAATAATGAGCCGTGGTTGGCCTTTTCATGTGTGATACTAAAACCCTCACAGAGACTCGTTAAATTTTTATGCCGACAACAATGCGGAGTTCAAATCTCGTCATTAGAGCAAGGACAAAAGAGGTCATTATGTGAAGCCTAGAAGACAAGCTCGGGTGAGCAGTAAAAATTAAGCAAAATGTTAAAAAGAAATGTGCCTGTTTTCTTTTTTGTTCTGTTATATACTATTTTCTCGAATGGAATGATAAAGCTATTCCAAGTTTTGAAAGTGATATATTAATGATGCCGTAAGAAGGGTTATTTTTTTCAAATGTCAGTACCTTCCTCGTTTATATTTCTGACGGTTGGATTTTAACATATCAACGCAGGAAAGCGATCTAGTCGTATCTCGAAAAATGCGTTAAACTTCCCGACGAGATCGTTTTCCTGCGTCGATATGTTAAGGTGCCTTGTCTATATCTACGTTAGAGCGAAACATAAATAGGTATAAGTCAAATGTTTGTCATCGAAAAAAATGTGAATAAGGTTTAAAGGTACAATTCCGAGACGGGTGACAGCAGCACGTCACCACCACAACACCACTGGTTTTTATAAATCTCTATGAAATCGATTCCCAGAAAAGATTCATGTGTGGCCTGTGGCGTGTTGCTGTCGCTGTCACCCGTCTTGTCTTGTACCTTTACGCATTTTTCGAAACACGACAAGATCGCTTTCCAGCGTCGATATTATGAACTACTAACGTTTTACTTCGTTTACGTGAATCCATTTTTTTACCGTAGTCGACTAAAAATAGGACTAGCTAATACTGAAATAATTTTTCACATCGGACCAATACTTCCAGAAATTCGCACGTTCAAACAAACAAAAAAACAAACTCTTCAGCTTTGTATTATGAGTATAAATGAGGTGTCATTAAATGTATAATGCGCATATAGCAAAAATGTAAAATAATTCTTTTTATTTCATTTTTCACAATAAGCTATTTTTCTCCATAGTTATTATGAGTCTAGGAGTAGTAGCAACAGTATGAAAGTGTAGTAAGTCCAGTGCGAATAAAAAACATTAGTAAGGTTTTTTGATACTTGTTACTTTCTGTCAGGCGACTGACCCATGGAGTAAAAAAACACTAATTATTGTGTTTGCCAAAGTACAAACTGCATATTAAGTTCGTGTACATTTTTGGCAAAATATTTGTGGCCTGTACATATTTCTACTTCCCTAATAGCGTTTCCGTTTTATTTGTCACGTTCGGGAAGCGCGCTCCCAGGGGCAGCCCCGGTCATATTTAGCTTCTATATTTTTACTGTGTGTAACTTCGCCAAAACTCATGGTATTTTTCTGTCTGTACGTCTGTCAAGACCTTTTTCTCTAAAACGCGTGAAGGGATTAAGCTGAAGTTTTTGTCCAATACGGAGGTCAGTTACGTCTTGATGCGTCTTGATGTTATTGATAAAAAATCACACTTCTAAGTTAACGCGATAAAAAGTTATAGCCATTTATGCACAAATTTTGTATGAAAACGCACTTCTTCGAAAATCTATAGGGTACTTCCCGTTGAGCTAGAATTCTGAAATTTGGCAAGAAGTAAGACCTTACAGTATACATATAGGAATAAATCTAAAAATTGGTAAATAAAATTTATATCACTGGAAAAATCATTACCAACTTCTGAATGTAGTTCGTTTCATACTAAATGTATGCAAGCACCCGCATATATAAGTTTGTCAACTTGTCGCAGGGAAGTTTAATTTTCTCAACGTCTATTACTTTTACTTATACCTCCCGTTCCTACGGAACCCTCGGTGTGCGTGTCCGACTCGCACTTGGCCTGGTTTTTTATAAATTGGAAAACATTTGCGCCATGCATATTAAACGTTTTCATAACACGTCCGGTCTTAAGGAATTTTACAGTAGCGAAAACGATGATACGTCAGTTCTCGCTACTATATTTAAGTTTTGATTTAAAATTTTACAAAAGCAAAGCCAACGATGCATAGCTGTAGAGTTAGAAGGAATGCTGGATAAGTTCTCTTTAGTCTACTACGATTAAAAGGCATCGATATTATGAATTTGCAGATTGTACGATATAATATCGGATTTCTATTTAGAACTCCTTGGGTAATGGGTATGTAGAATTCATTCCTTGGGCGTAAAACATGTTTGTATCATGACTAATTATATAGGCATACACTAAAATAAAAAAAACCGGGCTAAGAAACATGCTTTTATCTATTTTTACTGACATGTTGTCCCGATAGAAGCAAATTTGTTGGACACTTTGAAATTGAAAATTGATACACGCTCATATAAATGACCGCGTTTTATTTATCTGATATTGCAAATAGAATATAATATGTATATAACAGGTAAATATTGATTCTAATATAGGTATAATATGAAGAATGAGAAGAATATTTAATACGAAGTATTTAATGATGAGATTGAAGATTCAGAAAGTTACTCGAATTTCCAGTAGATCATATTACGTTATCTTAAACTTTAATATAAGTCCATAAGTTGATAAAAGTATACGATGATCATAATGTTAAAGGTACCAAAAAATTCAACTCCGGATTATCTATTTAGATATTTCCGCCGAGTCACGCGCTCGGTCGTTTGTCACCGCACCATATTGACGAACACGGTGACCTCATGTCCTCCAACGAACTCATAAATTTCTTCAGACAGTTCGTTCGTTTCTATTGATCAAATTCATTTTTATATTGCTATGCTATAAGGGCATCTTGGGTATATTCGTATAAAGTTTTTTGGTCCATCAGCGTGACCCTTGGGTTATTTAAAATATTGCTGGCGAGTTGATTTTAAGTATTATAGTAAGAGGTAGTGGCACACTGTATGCTTGATGCAGCCGAATTGGACCGGCATGGCCGGGGAGGTACCTCTCGCTTACACGAAACCGGTGTAAAATGACAGCTGTGCTGTCGCTCTTCGTGCGTTGTGTAAATAGCGTGTGGCTTATGGAGGTGGGAGGAGAAATGAGGGCAGCGCATCCGTATGGCCTCTAAGCGAATGTCTATGGGCGTCGGTATTCATGAAAATGGCCCCGACTGCTCTTTTGCATATTTATATTTTTATTATTTTTATTTTATTTTTATTTGTATATCATAAAAAAACGAATGAAATCAAGTATCAGATAAATAATCCATTAATCAATTACGCAGGATACAAATAGTTCTTTGCATTTAGCTATTAACAATTTTGCAATTTGCAACAATTAACAAATTGCTATTATGTACCTACTATATTGTTATTGCTATTATATATTAACTTATAAACCATATAAATTAATGTTCCAAGTTATGTTGAAAGTAGTAAAATAAAACTTGCTATTCCACTATATAGAATATGCCTGAATAAGTAAGATTATCGTAACTATATTTAACTCCTCAACATACACAAGCAGAAGTTTTAAGGATACTTATAAGCTAATATTTTGTGAAATATTCGCCTATAAATTGGCAAAATATATATCTACATGTACTACAAAAAATACATATCTAATTTTTGAATTGATTAAAAATGCGCCAACTATTTAACAACTTTGAACAAAATAAAATGTATAGTTAGTAATGACAACATCTTCATCTAATTGTATTCCTTATGCAATAAAAAAGCTCTGAGCACAGTATAATTAAAACACAATGGCTGTTAAACATTGCTTCTATAATTAATTTCGTACACAAAGATTGCTCCAATTACAGCACAGGTAATTTGGTCTCTTGCCTTATTTTAATAGGGTCATAAATAATTTAGCTCATCTGGAACAACCTCCACAACGTGTGCCTAAAACGCGTAAGGGTTGTTTTACAATTTTTGCTGCATAGAATTTATTATTGTGTCATCAGAATGCTACCCTTCTTGTTTTGTATTTACACTCCAAATTCTTGTCTTATTTTTAAGACGATAACGACAATTTTATTTACAAAGAAAAGTATAAAGTAGCTTTGTCGTTCTTTTAAAAATGTGAACATAGATTAAATATAACCCATAGATAAGATCCTTATGTGATTGCCGCAGATAAGGAGTATCATATTTCTTCAATTCTAAATTAATTTTCGCTCTAACCGCAAAATGTTGATATAGAGAACTGAGCGTTTTTTGCCCGTTTTTCTAAGCGCGAAATAGACAATCAGAAAATCATCACAAATACTGAGGTCTTAATTACCAATGCCTTAAAGCAGAGTAAAAAATAATCTTCTAAGTCTACGTAAACAAAAGATGGATAAACTCAGATAAAATATGGGTGGTAAAATGGATTATAAACTGACGGAAATAATTTATAGAGTGTAGTCATAGTCATAATGCAGTCACCAAAGTACTCAAAATTATATCGGAGTTCAAATTATTAATGGAGAATTGATAAATTTAATCTAGCTACAGTTGATATATTCTTTACTTTACCAAATCATTCAAGTTTGTCTATTTATTCTCAATTAATTTAGACATGTGCATTCAAGTGGCTAGTTACTATCTGACTTGATCCATACATTTTTGCTTTACAGATATCATTATATTATGTGTAATATTGCGTAAACAAGTATATGTAGCAGACAAGCATATACTAGGTGAAATCGAGGTAGTTTTTTAAACGAAAAAATTTAAATGTATATATCAATAACAGAACCTAAGTATATATTTAATTTATAAAAAAATCACGCTGTATACAGCATGTAATATAGCAAGTATAGGTACTCTTTTGAAATACTTGGATGTTATTCAACCAATGTACGATTTACATAGGATCCACGCGGGCCTAGACCAGTGGATGCACAGATAACGCAAACCTCTCGCTTTCTGCATGACACTCGTTCTCACTGAACACTGATCTATATTGAATCTGCCAGGAGATGCAGGTGTAATGCCATCAGTTTGTTTGCCCTCACTCGCTTTTAAGTTTGACCTGCTTAGTGCTCGAGAGAGTTAGGTCGTAATCTAAGTCGTAGTAAGCAAGTAAGTAAGACAGTCTCCCATTTGCTGTCTTCCTAATTGGAACCAGCGCTCAAGATAAGATCTTATACCGAGAAATAATTCCCCAAATCGTGCTGGTCTAAATTGACAATAATACACTACTAACTGTCTCAAACTAATTATAAACTGTACCAACTCTTATACCTACTACCTACCTACCATTGTTATGTAATATGTTGATTTAGCTTACGAGCTACTAGAGAAGTAACAACTACTCCCAACTACTTGGCGAACACCATTTCAAAGAACTATGTTTTCCTCAAAATTCTCGAATCCAGAAAGAATTTCATCAAAGTTTAGAAAAATTTACATCAAGCGGTAAGACAAAGGTATTGAAAGTATTTGTTAAAAGTTCGGTGTGCAAACTTCAGCGTTTCTAACAAGATAACCTCATGAGTTGCTCCGTGTACGTAAGACATATTTTATGATTTATATGTGTGTGTTATATTTAAGTATATACCCATATATTATATAAAGTAATACATAATCCTAGTAAAAAATACTCTCGAAAATTGTACCTTCCTTTTGACGTACTAAGGTAGTAACTACATATACTGAGTTGTATACAGCTCAGTGAAGTATATACGGCTTTGGTATATTATGATAAAGAAAATGTTGCTTAGATCAATTGACGTATCTTCCTTTACTTTACTAAAAACGCACATCAGATTTCACTGTCGTAAGTACCTACTGTAATAAGATAGATTGTATAGAGAGGTATTCGATACAGGCACGCCTTTATTCTGTTCGCCGCTGCGTGTAGTAAGCAGACAGATATTTACATGCAACTGATTCGTGAGTATTGTTCTTAAATCTAGCCTTACGTTGACGCAATCAAACATAATTATGTATTTCAAAATATTAATTTGTTTTACAAGCAATAGCAAAAGAGAATAATATCCATGGAGTGCCTAGATACCAAAGACACACATTGTAGCTCAACTGATGCCTGGGCTTAAAGATATTATATTGTTACTTGGTATCAACTCGCTCCATTTGAGGGCATCCAACGTAGAGCGACTCGAATCGTTGACGACCAGTTATATCCGAATGGCTTAATATTCTTATAAAGGATGTTGGCTCGCTCTGCATCTTCTACCGTATCTGCGACGGAGAGTGTTCCGACGTGTTTTAAT
The DNA here is from genome assembly GCA_001625245.1 of Calycopis cecrops. Classification (NCBI taxonomy): domain Eukaryota; kingdom Metazoa; phylum Arthropoda; class Insecta; order Lepidoptera; family Lycaenidae; genus Calycopis; species Calycopis cecrops. The sequence continues at coordinate 110,802 of LUGF01058466.1, read as the reverse complement.
ATCTGCCGTTAATAATAATAATAATACTTTCCATGCTGATTCCGGTTTTTTTCTCCCTTATGACTCCTAGTTAATATCTTCACCGGAATTCCCACTTTCGGACATCGCGGCAGAATTCCAAGTTTCACCGCCTTTACCTCGAAGTCCCAACCACAATTGTGCGTTTCAGGCGCAACTTCTTATCTCGCACAACGTAATAGTGGAACCAGCGATCACAGTCGGTTTTTCCGAACTGATACGACCTAGGGTTCTTCAAAAAAAGCTCTCACCCTTATTTAAAAAGCCGAAACCTTGGGTTTTGCGGATGTCTGTGAGCGGCGGCAGCCATCTATCATCTACTCCTTTGCCCCTTATCCTATAAAAAATAATTAAAAGTATATCTTACCTTGTACGGTGTAAAAAAAAGATATGAATATTTCCAAATGACGTCGAAAATAATTTTACGAAAGTTATTCTGTTTTTATAATTTTGTTTAGAAGTCATGTTATCTAATACAAATTGGCCATTCCTGTCATTCCATCTTTTAGGGTCTAAATAAAGCTTGATGTGGGTCGGACTATCTGTATAAGCGTGTCAGCAAAAACTTTACCATTTATTATTAGAATCTACAATGTATTCTATGACTATAGTAGGTATACACTCTCATGTATTAAAAGTTACAAATTCATTTTAACACTACTCGTACCACACAACCTTATGTGAATCTTGACACCTTTAAACTTTGTAGGGTAACGAAGAGTATCATCAAATATTTATGGTGAGAACTTTGTTCAGTTCAGTCATTCAGTGTAAAAGGGAATAAGAATACCTACTTTTAGTGTAATAGTTAACACATAGGACACTAATCTCCATATATGTAATATAGTAATTGTTTATACTTTAAACATTCCTATTTAATATAGTATATAATACAAATCTCACACCACTATGTTTGTCCGGGTTATTTTACGAAAATATTTACATGTTAAGATTGAATTTTTGTACAGAAATATAACTGTAGCAAAAAATATAGCCAATATTATAGCCTATTTTAATTAGTACAAAACTGAGTTACATTGCTAGTTAATAATAGAATAACATTACAAGATAGAATTACAGGAAATACGGTATTATAAAATAAAAATATTTAAAAATTATAAATGTTTAAAAAGTCTATAGGTAAAAGCATATTTTATATTAGTTTTTATATAATAGTTACAGTTATATCGCTTTCCTTCTTCTTATTTCTTTTCTCCACCTCCGTACACTCTTCGTTGGGAAAACTAGGTGAAAAAAATTTTCGTCTTTATATTTTATAGGTACTTAGTAGGTAATAATTACTAGATCAGAATTTAATGACACTACTACAGTATGTCCTATTTGTTCGGCTCCCAAGACAGTTTTTACTTTTTGCTCGAGCTCCCTGAGATCATATCAAATGGTCGAGTTTGACGCTGTTTATCCTGGTGACACAGGAGTAGCAGCGGTGGAAGCGGCTGGAGAGCCAAGCCCGATTTAATATAGTATGTCTTAAAGAAATGACACAATCTGAAAACAAAGAAGTAGATACAGGTAAGATATTATTGCAAATTATAATATTTAGAGACACCCGTTTACAGTTCAATGCAAAGATAAAATTACAATGAACTTCAAGCTATGTCTAAATGAAGTGTGAAAATGTTGTGTGCCATTCTGTACGAAAGGTGTAATTTACACAAGGTTACGTAATGAAGGATTTCATCAACTCGCACGTCTGAGCTATTACATTTTGGCTTTGCACATTACTAAATCTCCCAGAGCTAACAAGTCACACGTTATTAAACAATTCCAAATATAACGAACCTTTTAACTCTCTTTATTCCATCCGTATAAAATTTCTTTATATTTTCTATGTTACGTTTTGTTTCTATTTGTTTTTAGCTTCAGCTCGGATATCTATTTTATAAATAATGTTCTAGGAATTTCAATAGGCTAGTGCCCTTATAAGAACACGCGCTAGACAGGCTGGAATGATAGAGTGAAAGCCAATTTAGAAAAAAACCTTTGAACAAAGTGAATAAAGCAGTTGTCCCGACCAGGTGGGGGCGAATAATAGGTAAGTACTGAACTAACGGCAGATCATAATGTCCGAGATGGAACACAACTATGTTTATTGATAATATAACATTATAAAAAAATATTTTAATTTAATTTTGCTGAGAACATTTTCAGACACTCCTTTGTCACCTTGATCATATTCATGGATCTTCACATGTATCTCTCGGTTGGACAAGCTCTTTTTTTTCCTTTTCAAAGAGACCATTAATCATAAAAGCTTTTTCTCCTCGATTATTCAAAAATAACAATAACATTTCTTATAAAAGATAGTTATGTTAGCCTCACCCATCCCTAGTATAAGAATTAACGCCTAGTCGGCACTTATTATGTTCGCAGGCATATTATATTACGTGTGAACTGGGAAAGTTATAGCAAAAGCACGGATTACACCTAATATAATTTATGTCATTCAATTAGAGCATCCAACTCTGTTCGGTTGTTTCGTTAATATAAGATAGTTAGTTAACAATTTAGAATCTAAATCTTTTAAATTGTCTAATTAAGTTTTATTTTAAATAAAGTTTATAATTTTTAAAAAGCTTTTTCACGCTCCCCGAAACTTGACTAGATTGAAAATTTCTCATAAGCCAGTTAAATACTCTAAAACAACTATGATATTTTATAACGGATTTATTATGATTATTAGTTTTTACCTGTGACTTCACTCGAATCCTTACGGATTAAACTAGTGATTACTCACTAGGTAAATTCATTGTGTCATATTTCATTCTTATTTGATAGAAAAAACTAAGAGCCCTGTTAAGTAACATTGTTCAGAGATGTCTATTAAATTTTGAATGAATATTAAATTTTCTCTTATTTCAGGTTTCATACTCCTTCCCTAATTGATGCGAATTATATCCCATCGCCTGTACATTTTTATTGTACACTTTACGAAAAAACTATAAGACCTTTTGGTTTGGGCTTTAGCATTGTAATTTAAATATGTCTAGATGTGTAATATTAAAATAAAATTATAGATAAATATTAAAAAAATGTTTTAAGTTTAAAAATTATATTGTAATACTAACGCCATCTATGATTTAAGATGTGCAACTGTAAGGATTGTGACGGAGAAATTTGAAATTTTGGCGTGAAGTCCTATAATTCAAGTAAGTTTAATTGATTAATTTAACTTTGGGTCCGAAAAATCCGAAAAATTCCTCGGAACACTCCCCGTAATAAGTACAATAGTCGATGCACAGCGAACTGACATCTTTACACAAGGCAAGAGTATCAAACTGGCGGGAGAGATACTGGCTATCGACGATTTGAGTAGCTCTGCGTTTTTTAAGTAATTTGAATACCAATTAATTATCTTTTTTCCCTATTATTGTTTAGCTACCAAATCTCATAAAATACCTTGGTTGGATTAGCGCGGCCAAATACAGAGACGTAAATTACTGTCCGATTGTCAAGTCAAATATTTTATATTCACTTTATACCTACTTACTAGGGCTTCTAATGAGCCAACTAAGATCTTCTGACTGATGATCTAAGACTAAGGACTGCGTTAAAAGTATATATAATATATAAGCACTACTACTTACATATATCTTAACGGATTTCAATGTACTGAGAAAAATAATGATATATGAATTTTATTTTATACACACTGGTTTTACGTTTTTCATTTTATTTGTCAAATACTTATCAACAGATTTAAATAGATATTTTACCAGTTGCAGTTTTATTGTATTAAAATAGGCTTTCGTTTTAAAAGAATATAATAAAATTATCCTATAGTGTGGGTTGCTGTAGACATACAAGTGGAGTTGTTCCTGAAACCTTTTGTGACCACACCTTCAATACAGTTTATTATAGTCACATAATATAGGTCACATGTGCAGCAGATCTCCTTTGTTAGAATTGTTTTTATATTCTTCATTTCAGTGACTTGAGCTTATATTTTTTTAATGAATATGAAATGGAAATGAAATGAATGATGAAATTAATTAATATGTTTAAGGTTTGTCGGATAATATACGAAGGCAAAGACTTGTTTTTTGGGTCAACTGTATCACAGCTTACAGGGAGGTATACATTTCTTAAATCACTATTTCATTAACACTTCACCACTAAGGGTACTAAATTCTACTCAATGCTAGTCAAATATTATAGATGATATTCCATGTTCGATTTGTAATATTATTATCTTTGTCCCTCAAAGATTCAAATTCACATTCTTAAAAGAAAGTGACAAGTATTTTCCGTAGACGTAAACATGTGTATTTCTAAATAGTACCTTAAACTAGCGTCACTTATAACTTACATTACTTGTAAAACTCGAATACGATCTTCGAAAACGATATCTGTGAAGCACAAGTACAAATGGAGCAAGTTGACAGTGACTATCCACTTCAATGCACATGTCTGAACTAATTGAGCGGTATTAGACAAACTTGGAATGAATTACGTGAGGTGAGAAACTGATTTAGCTCTCAGATGTTAGCAATTAAACAATTAAACTAATTATTTAGGACAGCTTTCTAGTGATGCACTTTTGATATTGTATTGATATGTCAGAGTTCCTGCATACCACTAATTAGAAATTAGTAGTATGCATGAACTCTGATCTTCTGAACTTTAATCCATGATGAGATTAATACATTTTATATACAAATATCTAATATAACTAATCTCACGCTTTTATCCTATGGAAAAGTTTTTTTTTATTAACTTACACTTTTTTATAAAATAGTTTCTGTCGTCTATTTAACGTACTTAAGTTATTCTGTTAAATAAGGAAAAACCTTTTCAATAAATGTACCTTATAGTTAGGTATATTGTGCTTGTCATAAAATTAATAGGAATATACCAAATTTTAACTTAATCATGCTTTGTTAAATATATATAAAATACCAATGTGTTAGAAATATATTGTATCTATAACCGTATCTATAAACAACGATTTACAAATAATTAATTTTATAAAGAAAAATTACAAAAATAACTATAATGTATACTGTTTTTATAATTTTTTGTTAATATTTTTGTTGACAAAACATTTTATCTAATATAAATTTACACGTGCCCGTTACTGTCATTCCATCTTGTAGGGTCTAAACAAAGGTTGACGTGGGTAGGACTATCTGCATACGCGTGTTAGCTTACTGCTTTACAATATATTAGTAGACGTTATAATGTGTATCTGTACTAATCGCATAAATTAAAAGTTACAAAATGATATTAATTACTTATGTACCAGTGGAGCAATAATTTAGCCACATGAATTTTTTAAAGTTTTTTCTCACTTCGAACACGCTGTATCGTTAGCTGTTCGCGAGGCCAGCTGACTAGGGTAATTCACCCCGTGTGAGGTTGCCACTCGCTACCGCCGTCAGTCTATAAGGTTCATAATTATTAAGCTATTAAGAATCTGAATAAAACTAGGGAAATGATTTTAGCGAAGTTTTGCACAGATACATAACTGTGAAACTTAAAAAGCCTGTATTTCAGAAGAGCTATAGTTAAGATTGCGTGTGTGTATAATCTTCTTCACTTTTAATTAAGTTTATAGGCAAACACAAAGTTCAAGCCGGCTCCACTACTGCTCCTCTCTTTCCCTTTCTTTTAACTGGAGCGGGGGAGGAGTTGTCAGCCTAATTTCGCTGGAATGCAGCATTGTACTGCTGCATGAAGAAATTATTCGTTTCAAGGTAAATGATAAAAACCTAGGTGGCTGCATTACAGTATTACGGGAGGCGCCTTACACAGAGCGCGTCTCTGCTGGGTTTAAAAGTAATAAAACAATCTGTGAACATAAAAGTTGTACGGGTAAGGTCATGAGTACTGTATATAGAATAAAAAAAGCTTCACCCGTTGTAGAGTTCAATTCAAAGATAACCCACTAAATTTCTAGCCACTTCAACATCAAGTGTGAAAATGTGTAATTTCCTACGAATTGTTTCTTGTGTACTAGTTATTGTTTTTTTATAATAGATACCTATATTAGAAGAAACCAGATCTATTATTTATATTATGGCTGATAATTAATTGATAAATCCTTGTATTTAGCACGCACTGTGACAAGACTATGTTAGTAATGGCTATTAATTTTTCCTATGAAAATATATGA
>LUGF01058466.1:81901-101291 GCA_001625245.1 Calycopis cecrops | reverse complement strand
GTGAAAGCGTGAGCGCAGCTATTGCAAAATTGATTCACTAGGCTTTCTGTTGAATGCATAAAGATCTTATTTTTACCCATCTGTGTTAAAAAGTAGAATTACTTTTCAGGCTTAAGTATACTATATTAAGTATGCTTGTATGTATGTAAATCTAAGAGGTAGTTAGGAGCGTTTTCGTATGGTCTATTAAATTATATTAAAAGTGCATGGTCTGGGTAATTTAAATTATATTTAAAGTAGTTGTTTATGATTTTTACATCTCATACCAAATCTATACGTCATATAATAAATCTGTAAAAGGGTCAATTCTGTACATTGAAAATATTGAAAAAATAAATAGCAGGGGGTGTTACTGGATCGATACCAAACCAAAATCTGCGATTAAAAAAATTTTTGTCTGTCTGTCTGTCTGTCTGTCTGTATGTTCAGGCATCACGTGAAAACTAACGGTTCGATTTTGATGAAATTTGGTATAATTATACCTATTATCCTGGGCATAAAATGGGATACTTTTTATCCTGGAAAAATACGTAGAAAAAAAAGCAACCACACGAAGACCGACATCCGCGCGGACGAAGTCGCGGGCGGAAGCTAGTATTTAATAAAATTTGAATTTGCATTTAGAAAATAAATCAAAGAATAAAATTTATTTTACAGCCAGTAAATCTGGTCCTGTTTTTGAGCAGAATTTAGTGTCCTCATTGTTTAGGTGATTAAGAAGTAATGGTATAGGAAATGTATACCTACCCACCGTAAGCCTGTGACAATGATGGTATAATACAACTAATCATAAACTCGTCTACATACAAACCTTTATTAATTTATCATTTCACATTAATTTAAAAATGTGTTATTGAAATGACAAAAAAAAACATTTGTAATATCCTATAATGGAGATGCAAATTGTAGTGTGTAAGTAGGTCACATGTAGGCGACCTTTTTTTTGTTGACGCAAAGAATTTACGTATGATACGTACTGACTCTCGGGTTGCTACTGAACAGTACCTACGACGACGTCGGAACCGTGAAATGCGCTCAGATTCCCATCTGATTGACCTTAAAACTCCAACGGAGCACACAACCAATTTGTCCGAATTGGACCCGTACAATAATAATAATTAAAATCACTTATTTGATAGTTTAATGCAAACATGAAAATACAAAAAAAAAATTAGACGCCTCAAACCAAGTGTGAAAATGTTATGTCATATTGTACGAAGGGTTTAATTTATATCTGGTTACGTAATAAAGGGTTTCATCAACTCGCACGTCTGAGCTATTACGTTTTGGCTTTGCACATTACTAATTCTCCCAGATCTACCAAGTCACACGTTATTAAACAATTCCAAATAGAGCTTTCATTTTAACTCACGTTACACCACGCATACAAAATTTCTATATTTCTCTACGTTTTATTTCGCTTTATTTTTTTGTTTTGCTCGGATACAATTTGTTTTGAATTTATTGCTTGATGTTATTACAATATCAGGGATATTATAACACTTGTTTGAATTATATTATATTTTTGTAGAAACCACAACCACATGAAAATCATTACAGTTAACGAACCAGGTTCGAAGCGATGACTAATGGCAAAACATAATTATGATGGTGACAAATCACGACTTTGTCTTACTGTCTTAATATTATATTCTTAATAATTATTTACAAGTTTTATAAGTAAATTGCAAGATATACTAACGTTTAATATACATTAGTATATACATATGTATATCTATCTATTATTATTACTTACAAAATATTGTCACATTTTTATGCATTTTCCAGTGCACTTTTCGGTTGAGCACGCAATTTACCTTTCAAAGAGACTATTTATCACTAAAGCTTTTATTCCTACGTCCTTTTCTAAAGGTTTATTCACTAGTATATATTAATCAGTAATTTGGATATGTAACATGTCCGAGATCAACTAACTAATATGCAAAACTCTTTCCATTTTAAAAACACACATCTCAAATAAAATTATAATAAGAATATTCCAATCCAATTCAAAATAATGACAGTCATGTAAGAAACATTTGCATATTCGAGACTTTCTTGTTCCAGTAATTTATAGATGCTATTTTATTCGAAAACCTACACAAAATAATTCAAAGGCTCCCCCGGGCTGGGCAGTGAGACAACGGCCGTGAATCACGTCGCCTGGCAATTTATCATCGGTGAGGACTTACAGCGTCTACTGACGTGTCAAACAACACTACTTTATTTTGTATATAACAAAAGAACACTTTTATAAGTGGGTATTACGAGTCGTGACGCGGAAAACATTCTGCGGTAAATACCATGATATATTGTTTTTTATTTTTTATTTTATTTAATTAATTGATATTGATATTTGTACATAAATGCCAATCTTAAAACCAGTTTTCAACTTCGAGTGCCCGTGGGGTCATGACGGAACTCACCACGTGATAGGCCTCAATTAAAAAAATATAGTTTTGTAGTATTTTTTTATAGTAAATTTAAAGAATATAGCTTTATCTGTTGATGATAGTGGCATTGCTGAACTGCTACTCTAGTTAAAAAACCGGTACCGACCCGTACAGGTTTTATCGGTACCGGTAACCTGTTTCTTTCTGTAAGCACCCTTAGTCAAGAGTCAAGATTTAATCAGCTATAAATAAATCTTAAGAGTACAAAGCCTTTATAGTCACGGTCTTTGTATCGATCAATACCACAAAACCAACTTAACTGAAGTAATATTACTACTTCCCATGGAAGTTGCCAGCATATAAATCATAAAATATATCTTACGTACAAGGAGTAATCTAGTTTACCCTAAAAACTATAAAATACATTCACCGTACGATTTAGTAAATTTAAGAATAATATTGATAACTAGCTTTACGTAAATTAAACTAAATATTAAGTAAAGACCATCACAATAAATTACTGAAAATTTTATCCAAATAGGTTAAGCCGTTTCTGAGATTAGCGTGCACCAACGTTTTATAGTTACAGTTTTTTATATATACCTAATAGAAAATAGATAATGGAATAAATAGAGAATAGATACAATTGCAAGAAGGAACAAAATATACCATTTTCATATTTTACACCTTTAATAATTAACTATAAACACGTCCTTCGTTTAAAATCAACAATACTCATAACTGCCACACTAACAATAAGTTAAGCCAAGCATGTATTTGGAATAGATTCAGTCAGCTATAAATAAACCTTTGTAGTACAAAACAAGAAAAGGCTTTATAGTAGTGGGTCTTTATAGCGTTGAATACAGTAGAAACTCACCTAAGAAATTGTAAGGTTTCCTTTTGGAGTTGCACGCATACTGGTGTTACAGGTACTAGACAACGAACCATAATTATATTTAAGACTTTTTATTGAAATACACACACTATATAAGCGGCAGGATGGCCTCCGTGAAATGGCCAGACTCTTGAGGACTGTCCGGCTGCCTCTGAACAATCTCTACTACAACGTGGGAACCGTGCAACGGGGTCATGTTCCCATCCTGACCCCTGGTCCCGACACTCCAATGGAGCACGCCTCCCGGTCGTCCAAATCCACGCCTCCATCTGCGGATTGGAAGGGTCGAGTGGTCTCCAGCTAAGCTGCTCTAAGTCTGGCCTCTTCCTCAAAGCCTGTCCTGTATGGTTAGCTCTGTTCGGCATAGCCTTATAGATCATACAGGCACGCAAGCCCCCCACCACGATTATACGGTTATATACCATTGTGCCAGCTAGTTGTCACAATATAAATGATAAAACAATATGTTTTTCGTACACCGAGCAACACGAGAAGTTATCTTGTTGGAAACGCTGAAGTTTGGGTACCGAACTACTAAATACGTTCAAAACTGTCCGACGTATGCTTCCGTGAAATACTTTACAGATTCGTGTACTTAACGCAAAAAAGAAAGAGAATTCTTAGAAACATTACTCATCAAATAGATTAGAGTATTTTCAACATTATTAATCACTGGGTAAGCTAGGTAAATATAACAATCGTAGTCACTTGCGTGAAACCAGAGTAAAGTGACAGCTGTACTGTCGCGTTTCGTTTCGTGTTTCGCGTTCGCCGTTCTGGTGGATGGCGCATGGATGGGCGAGGAGGAAGAACGGCAACGCATCTATACAACTTCATTAAAATTGCAACGTGCAGTCGTTAAAGGCAAAAAGAACATTCAAAAAGTTAAAGCAAAACAGATTTCTTTGAAATGTTATTCACGGAATTGATGAGAGTATTTGTAACTGTTGATAAGAAATCAAAACTGGTCGTAAGGGTCAGCGCTCACAGAACGGAGCGCAGCGGAGAGGAAAATAAACATTAAACTTTTTGCAATAAAGTGCATAAATCATTCCCGCGCATCCCCGAGGACGCGCGAGCATTTTTTGTCAAGTATTTATGAACTTTATTGCAGTAAGTTTAAAGTTTATTTTTAATTGCGTTAACAAAATCCTCTCCGCTGCGCTCCGTTCTGTCTGCGCTGACCCTAAATGTAAAATTGAATTAATAAATATTCGGAGTTGTCCATAAACGTAACAATTATACGGATATGTGATATGCGTTTGTAGTCAGCCAACTGCACGTTCGCCCTCCCATACTATAAAAAAGTATCTTTAATCTACATACATTTAATTCACATTGAACTAGGAAAAACTAAGAGCTCAAAATAACTAACATATTCTGCGATTAAACGAATCGATTATTTCCAAGTTCCCATTAGTCCTTCTCTACTCGATACGACCAATAGGCTAAATTCATTAAAGATGCGCTAATACGGTTTAAAATGCAAAAAGAACATTGATATGGATTAGCAGTTAATCTCAGTCAGCGTAGTAAATGAACTGGAAAATGCAAGGGGCAGTATCAAGAGAATTTCTAACCGTCTCTTTTCTTTCTTAATCTGTTAGATATCTGGCGCTCTCCTAATTGATATGAAAATGCTTGAACACTAATTAATAAAATCAAAAAGGATTATGCAACTGCAAAAATGATGAAGGCATTATTTTCAATCGCTGGCTAATAATCAATTTTAAAATTGATTATTAGCTTTTTAATTAACTTAATTTGATGATATCAAGCAAACAAATCTCATTATAGAGTGTTGTTGCATATCAGAACGCGCAAACACAAACGCCGTAAATTACTGCCAGACTGTCAAAGTCTAACATTCATCAGTCATATAAAATATCGATAATTAAATGATTTTTACCTAAATGCGTTAGGTTAAAACCATTACCTTAATACTTTTCAGGTATGACTGCATGTTTATAAGACGTGCGTATGTATGTATGTAGACTTTTAACTATTTTCGACAATTGAGATGTCGTGAGATTCGTATTGATAATGCGAGCATACATTAAAATATATTTTAAGTGGTAATTTTAGATTGCTGTACTTTTCAAATGACCATTTTACTAACACACAACTCTAAGGACATTAAATTCTGCTCAATACTCATTGCTATTGCTAGCTTTACATAAATGTGATATTCTACATTAATTGGTTTATGGTTTTATAGTTTGTATATTTATGTAAAACATGATATATATGTATGGTTATGTTACACTGGGTACATAAAAAAATATATTTAACATGTTAATTTTTCTTGTTGTTGTTTGTAGCACTCGTAAAAACCAATCAATAGTCTCGCTAATTTATCAAGAGTAAGTCGAACATTGAACAATGGTCGCTGATAAATGGTTCAATAAAATCAAGATGTGAAGAATAGCTATCCTATTAACGTCACGCACAGAGCCACGCCACGGCCTGATTTGTTTGTCCACTATTGTACTGTTAGATATTGAAATACGACAAATTTAATGATAGCCTAGCTCGACCTTAGTATTTGTAAAAAAGATCAAATGAGCTTTGTATAATAATTAATGACTATTCGCCAAGACGTAGACGGCAAGTATAACAAGGGAAGTTCATAATAATAAAACGTGAATGTTAAAAGCTTAATTTAATGATAACTATAAAATTTTATGATGATAACTAGATCAAATATCTAAGAAACTCGTTATAAAGATATGAAGAACTATATGCCTCCCATAACAACCGTTGGCACCTACTACTTTCTTAGGTCTCTCTTTCTCTCGTCTCTCTTTCGATACGCGCATCTTTTATTTTGCGAATTGTTCAATCTTAAATATAGTAATTATAAGTACCAATAAATAGTACTAATGGTTACTATTAGCCCGTCTCAAAAAATTAACAGGTCGTAGTTTCTTTGTCCATTATAAAGCCAAACAATACGACTTTTGAAATTATCGTTTTACTTTCCGACACTAATAACATCATGCTGAAGCCAAGCTACGTGATTTCCAGCCTGGAATTCTCATTCAATTAAACTTTTAAGTTAAACTGCATGTATTAAACATGATTATAATATGCATGATTATAACGCCGATGTTTTAATGTTTGTTGTTTACGTGTTGCCGCCTTTAGATACGAATATGGTTGTTTATATTAAATTACGCAGCCAACAAAGAAACTTGAAAATATATCAATTTTTTGTTCTCATGTAAATTCAATTTTAATTTCTACTGATAATAAGAGAATGCTTTGTGTGAAAATATCTCACGCGTAATTACGTCGAATGCCACTACGATATGGGTTACCAATATGAGTACCATTTTGTGCAGCTATTTTTTTAAGGTCGGAAGATAAAGAATATAATTATTAAGAAGATCTGCTGGCGCAATGGTACAGAGCTCGAGTAAACGGAGCATGTTGCACCAGGAGTCGCGGGTTAGAATCCTGCCTAGATCATAAATGTTTATGTATCAGTTATATGTATTTTTATAATAAAAATCTTATACAAAACTAGCTATGCCTAGTGTGCTAGTGTGTGTTTCACCTGCGTTTAATTTCTAAGAAATCCATATAAACTTCAACAACCCATTTGACCCCCTCAGGGGTTGAATTTCTAAAAATTCTTTCTTATCGGATGCCTACGTCGTAATACCTACCTGGATGTCAAATTTCAGCTTGATCCGTCCAGTGGTTTGGGCTGTACGTTGATAGATGGCTATGTCACGTTTGAGTTTTATATATACAGTGTGGTTCAAATGTCGTAGAACAAACGAATCAGGGTGATAGAGGAGATGATTTCCAGTAAAAAATCTTTCTACAGCATGGTCATAACTTAATTGCATACAAAGTTATGGTCATTTTTGTTTTTTTTAAATAAACTATCATCATTAGGTGACCCAACTGCTTCCGAAGAAACAAAACTAAACTCAAAATCATCGAAAATATTATTCAAATTCTTAATAATTAAAGGGGCTGTTCTCTTTTTAACATAAGGGATGAACTGACTTATTTTCGCGTATTTTGTACATTACGTTTATAAAATTAAATCTGTATTTACTAATTAAGCTTTATATTTTGGTGAACAATATTTACGGATTCGAATTTAAATACTTTTTAATTATCGAGTAATATAATACTATACCTATTCTACTTCATAATTTTACGAACTACTTTAATTCATACATTAAGCTTTTATCCTATTTGAATTTTTGAACAAAAGTAACAAAAAGTAATATTCATAAATTTTGTATACCTACCAATCCAATGGGGATCCAATGTTTCCTTGTTTATATTTTAGTAAGAGGTTGTGCTACACAGTATGCTTGCATGCAGCCAAATTGGGCTGCCACGATCGGGAAGGTACCTCTCGCTTACACGAGACCGGCGTAAAGTAACAGCTGTGTGCTGTCGCGTTTCGTGCGCTTTGTAAGTAGCCGGTGGCCCATGGAGGTAGGAGGAGAAAGGAGGGCGGCGCATCTGTATATCCTCTATGCGGATGTTTGTGGGCGTCGGTAGTCATGAAAATGGCTCCGGCTGCTCGTTTGCCCTCCTATATCAAAAAAAAAATCCGAGATTAATTATGTTATTATTCAGCTGTTTTGTTGTAATGCAAAACTGTTTAAATAATATAATGGGTTATTATATCTCAGAATAAGATAAAAAGATATATTTCATAAATCTAAAAATATTACTAAAATGTAATACTCTGTACGTTTTCCCTTTCATCGTCTAACATGATGAAATTTATTATAAAAGTAATTAAAACTTAGGTAATTAAAAAATGGAGTCGGCTATCTAGAAGCTTTAAAGCAAACTAATCATTAGGGATTAGACTAATAATTAATAAGGTACAATCAAAAAGAGCAGGGATGGCTTAATCGTGCTCATTTGGGTCCAATCAAAATGTTTCTAATATTCATGTAAATTTAACTACATTAATGTCTAAAAGAGCTCGGAAAGGTTACTTAGTATAAGTAACTTAATATTTAAAGGTATCGAAGTTTTTTTATATACTACAGTATGTAATAGGCAAATTAGCAGTCTCCAATATATATAAATTGCCCCTTCAATTGCATACTGGAAATTCACAAACTGCATTTTCCGTTAGCCCAGTTTCTTAAAAAAAAACAACTTTGGACGTTTAGGGAAATCTCAAAAAAAGGTGAACACTATCATTTGTATCCCATACCTGATAACAGGTTAATCAATCGAATGCCTCGTTTAGATGCAAGACATTCACAAAAGTTTGAAGAATCAATTATATATTAATAATACTATAATATGGTGTTATTAATGATATATTTATTGATGATGATAATAATAAAAAATGTCGGTGAATGAACTCTTGCAGTAAGCCGACGGTATGTATCTAAATGAAGTGATAATATGGCACAAAATATTTTCAAATCCATATTCATTTCGGTCCGTGGATCGTCCGCGCTCATACAATTCATACACGCAGCCTAGCTATTGTTATTTAGATACATGCGTCGGAATAATTACTTCTCTCCAGTTGTTTACGGAGACCCTCGTCACGGTACGCTGTTTCACACGTAATTCTCGGTGGCTAATGAAAAAAATGCGCTATAAATTGCTTTATATTTCCACGTCGTGTTTGAATCTGATGTTATTTTTTTTGCGTTGTTTTCAATGTCGCTCTGTGGTACCTGTGTGAGAAAGGGAGGACGAACCTACATATTCTTATACCACTTACTTCTCTACTTCAAACCTTTCTTTAAATTTCTTTATATACTAAGACTTGTTGTCTTGTATGGACTTATTTACCCATTAGACTTGTATATCATCAGAATTACTGCAAAAAAAAACATTTTTTGTTCTTAAACATAAAAAATGCAGTTATTTTATTAAAAGCATTATTATCTAAAATGTAAAAATTTGCATACCTATAATTTGAACATCTTTCAAAGAGCTAGAATTATTATAATCCCACAGCTGCTGAAAATTTGTTTTGACAATTATCGCGACGATGATAAACAATAATAGTAATTATTATATCCCACGTTAATAATTTTATAGCACAGTCATACAAATTTACGTAAAAACTTTTTTCCATAAATATTTTCAGATCTTCAAAACACTGTTCGAAAATATTCTACCACATAAGTTCATTTACTCACATAGTCCATAGGTTGAAAACACAGTTTGCTACTTACAGCGAAAAAATATTTTTTTTCTATAAGTTTGAACACCCGCATAGCAGATGATTGTTCACTGGTAAAAGCTATGTCCTTATTCTAACTAATTATGCCTACATTTGATGATCTGCATAATACCTACCCACACTTACAATAACTAAGGTCTAAACCACGTCCCTTAGCGTAGCAAATTACTTGGTCAGAGCTTGTAATCAGTATTGTACGGCGCATATTTATTCATAAGTACATCAAATGTTCGTTAGTCCGATTGTTTGAGCAGCCCATGTCCGCTGAAGAACACGCCGACAATTTGTCACGGCCGGCTGTTCGTGTCGGCATGAATGGACAGTCCTTGTTCTATTGTCCCTCAGGTCATAACCGCAAACCCGTCACACTATTGTGACAAATTACAGAATTATAAATGTAAGTTAAAATCTGATTTCAAATTACATTACGAATTTAAATGTGAGTTGATTCCTATGTAAAAAGGTTAGATGTAATTATTTGTTTGTTACGTTTTGGCTCCAAAACTACTGAGCAGATTTTAACCATTATTTTAATAATAGAAAAACAAAATATATGTTATAACAATTCTTGTTTATTCGATTTCAACACTTTTTAATTTTAACGCCCAACGACGTGGGTACGGTTCGCCTACATATCGGCCTTAATACCTACGTATTGCAAAAAATATTTCTATAATAAAAAGGGTTCATTTTATATACATTTATATGCTTACTTTAATGGAAAAATTTTAAGTTTGTGCCATTTGAAATAAATTAATATTCACGTTTAATTAAGTTACTTATTTGAATCCAATATTTAGCTTTGCTAGATTTATTTCAATGCGTTATTCCATTCATTTAGTATAAGTCACATACCTAGCTCAAAATACTGTTCGGGATCTTAATATTGTTCAAAAGATTTGAACGTAACAAATTGTGTGACGTAATAAAATGTTCGTCGCGGGTGTTAAATAAGCCCACTCTACCCAATGTAGATTAATCAGTCCACAGAACTGTAGGTCGATCAACGACCAAACATTTGCAAAACGTGCTGGTTTATATGGTTCGGAGAGTTCCTGAACACGATGAACGTTAGCGTGGGTGTGTGAATGTGTTTTCCCTCACTGAGAATGACACTCCACGCTACTACTGTACACGTACTGCCATCATGGAACATGCGCACTTCATCATTGAAACTCGCTGCGGGGTCCGTCTCACAGAACTTAAGAATCTCTTCCTGTTCTCGCACATCATGCCTTGGTGGACGACCACTGTCCCTCACATTGTACTGGAACTATCCGTAATCTCGTACGGTCTCGTCTTGTGTACTCGTCACTGTGTGGCAGCTAACATCATTTCACAGCTAGGTGTAGGTAGATTAGAATACCTCGTCGCATATTTTATTTCGTTATTTCGTATTAGTTTTTATCTCAAAAAAATATTCCTGTGGTGTGTGAAAAAATATGCCGTGGGATGAATTTATATATATCACATGTTTTTTTTTTACTTTAATGTGTTTGTAACTTCTTTACGCTAAAACTACTTATCAAAATTACATGAAATTTAGCATCTGGTTAGAAGGAAACCTGTATGAATATAGGATAATTTTTATACCTAAAAAAATTACCATTTCAATCAAAGAATCAAAAATCTATGAATCCTTAGAAACGGTTATGAGTAGTGACGACAGCACTTTTATCCCGTTAAATTCTTAAACTTTTTAGAATGAACAGGAGTATCCTCACACAAATTAGGTTTAATGGTTGGAGTTCCAGTTCTACTGATGCGGAATCTTGACGCGATTATAGGTAGGGTAGATTTATTCTGAAAGCCACGATCCTCACAAGAATAGTGAAAGGAGAAAGTGTGTTAATACCGCGTATATCAATAATACACAATATTTTGCCGTTTCAATTTAAAAGACTGCAATTCCCATTGAGACGGGCTTTTGCAATGACAATGAAAAAATCCCAAAGCCAAATGTAGATAGTGGCAGGAATACGTCTCTGCACGCCATGCTTCTCACATGGGCAATTATACGGCGGCTGCTCTCGTGTTTCAAATCCGCAAAATTTACATGTCCAGTACTGTACTGTAAATAATAGATCTTAAAACATTGTCTATAGGTCTGTGTTACAATAATGTGCAAAATTTTTAAGTCAATATCGTCACATCTGTCACAGGACTTCCACTAATGAACGTAGGCATCCACCTTTTTTGATCAGAAGCGGCCCGCATCCAGCGTTTCTGATCAAATCGTCCGCTCGCCTCGCTAGGTGTCGCCCTACCGCTTTGCTTGCCAGTACATGGGCTCCATCAGAAAAAAAATATGCTCCATGGACCATTTGTCTTTCGAGCAATGTGCTCTTTACTAATTCAGCTGGGTAACTCGCTTAGCTATGTCGATTACCTTGATACGTCTACGTATCTACTCCTTACTGGTTCCATCGCGTATAGATATACCGATAATAGCCCTACATGAGAAGCCCACAGGTAAAGATCATTTCTTAGTACCGTAGCTGCGTAGATAATCATAAAACGCTTTTAAATTTTACACTTTAAATCTAAAGTCCTGCTATCTATCCCTGCATCCCATATGTATCATTTTAGAAATAACTCCTTAATAATATTTAATTCCTATAACCACGTGGGCAACACGGCAGGTAACAGTTAGTTATTTAAATACCCCTTACAACTCCTAATGGCATTATCCCATTTCTTCAGCTTATGGACGGACACAGTCTAAAGGTAGTGTCCATCTACTCGTATTTCAGCCGTTTGGTATGGCACGACTGGGGAGTCTCGCTCACACGATATCGATTTTAAAGTGGTGGCTATATAATCATGTTTATGACGGTTTGGAACTAGCCGATGGCCCATTTTCTATAAGTGGTCCATCGGCTGCTCCTATGGGGTTGTCTCTTCCCATAAGCAAATGTTGATGGGATTCGGTTATCACCAAATGGCGATTGCTCTGCTTGAAGCCTGCAAGCCTCAAAAGAACAAATCTCTGCCAGTATTCGCCAATGAAGTTTGAAAACCCGCATTGCGGTAGCGTGTAAACAAATTAAGTCAGTCTGTTTAGTTTCTCGCTTGATTTAGAGATGTGGTGCCAAATAATTAACATCATGCTGATAGGCAATTCTTAAATTATTTATCAAGTGATGGACCAGAATATAAATACAACTCAAATACAAATAAAAGATCCTGAAAAATAGCATAAATATTTTAATAATAAAAATATTAAAACAAGAAAATAATTTAACAGATGGTTCAAGAGACTTCCGCATCTAAAAATAAGCTCTTTATTATATTAGTACAAGTATTAACAACAATAGGCACTTCGGATGTAGGCGTGATCTTTTTATCCATTAAGAGTAGAGAGCCGGAATTTAATAAAATAAGGTTTATATTAAAACGAACCAACCCATTTTTTATTCTGTTGACTATGAAAACATTTGATCTAGCGGGCCCAGACGATATTATAAAAAATATAACGCCAAAAACACACGTTACTACTAAAGTAGATGTAAAAACACGAGACTTTTGGAGGAATATTTATAAAAGAGCTCTGATCGAATAAAAAAATCGTTAAGACTTTGATACCTTAGTGTCTGTACATCTATCTAATGGGCGTGAGTTTGTGGTATAAATCAGACCAAATATCAGGTGATCCGACTGTCACGTTTGCTTTTATGCACCATCCAAAATCATCATCATCATCATCATCATCAGCCTATTGTAGTCCACTGCTGGACATTGGCATCCAAAATGCCCTGGTGAAATCGCATGGCTGGGTCTTACTCAGCTTAGGAGTATTGTAGAGATTAAAAATACCTGCGAGAGCCTTCGGACACCGTGAACGGATGACCTGGATCATTCTGCAGCAGGACATACAGCCTACTGGCAGGTACGTTCATCAATAGAAGAGAATGATTGCGGTATGTAAAGTGATCTTGGCCTTAGCCCCAAAACCAAGAATGCGTGTCTACTAATCACTCTTAATTTTGTAATTGTAGCCGAATTTTGACTGTGGCAGCTAATTGCTAAGGACATATAATACAAAAGTGTGTACTTAAAATTTATTTTATGTACAGTAGGTAGATACAAGCACTACAAAAGCAAAATTAACGAACCCGCGTTAAAATCCTAGCCGTTCAGGCTGTAGAATAACTTAGAAATCTACATACTTATGTTCGAGAAACATCACCCGTTTTTCTGATACAGCAACATATTTTATGACATCACTGTAACCTAAACAAGAACAGAGTGTAACTATTCACAAACCTACTTCAAATACATCAGTTATATCTTCAAGAAGGACAAACAGTCACAGTATAATGATGTTCGTGATACTCTACGAAATCAACTTACACACTATCTCCATCTTCTGTCGCGTCGGTCTAGCCGTCGGGATAAAATCACCACTAAAACGTTTCTACTTCCATCTCCGGCTAATGTAGAACTCTACTGAAATCTATGGCAGCCGCGACGACGCGCGTTCAAAGCCTGATAAGCGCGTGTCATGTGAACACTATACAACAATTTTGCGCGCATTCATCGCGCGTTTAACGCTTGTCATCTTAACGTACCCTTAACCTTATAACATTTTTTGTACGACCTTTTTAAATGAAACATAATCTCTTTGTTCACATAATTTATCACCTTATGTTATTTTATGACCGCTATACTAATAAATATACTATGTAGAACCTTGCTTTCTTTTCTCCTATAATTGTAAGTGCCAATTTTATTTTGCTCTGTAACCATATATCTGGAATTAATTTTTATTCGTAACAGCTATAGAATTTTTTTCACAAATTAATCAAATTTGAGTTTAAGTAATAAGTGAAGTGAAAATTAATCCCATTCAAAGTGTTATTGTCGTATTCGTGTCGTATTTGAGTTTTAAACTTAATGACAACAAGGTAAAGTAAAGACTTAAGGAATTTTTATATATAATAAAAATAAAATTATGCCTATGACGTAAACATTCTAAGCCTGGGCCATGAGTTTTTTTAATTTTCAGTTTCGGAGAAGACATTATCTCACTGCTATTTGTCCTTGTCGGAATAGGTGTATGTAACTCGCAGATGGTCTGAATGTATAACCCCACGGGTGCTCTAGGCGCCTATTACTGTTCCGCTCAGGACCTATTAGCACCAAGGCAGCTCGACGAATAAACTCAGCACTACTGAAATGACGTGAATGATATTATACTCATTGTACTACTATGGGTGTACGTCAGATATAGGTATAACAGATACACAAGGACTAAGAAGATTTGTACGGCTCAAGCGATAAAATACGTGATCTTAAACACTTTTTTTGGCTACAGAAATTTGAAAGTCAAGACAGTGTAAGAGCCATTTAGAGCTAAGCCTGAAAGAAAAATTCTTTTTCACGTAATTTATAAAAAAAAATAGAAAGCATTATGATGAATAATTGGTAAAGAGTATTTTCGTATTGGTAAAACACTTACAAAATTGCTCTGCAAGGTGAAATTTAGCATAGTTGTGCATAACATTGACCCGGATAAAATTTGTCATCAATCAGCCTAAATTTGTGCCATATGGGAAATCATACAAATTGTCATGAAAAGAAAAAAGGTTTCGTGAGCAAATATAATAATAATTTTTCATTTTAAGATAAGAAAGCCTTTTACGTTTTATTAATTTCGATTTTATCTTTGACGTCATTTTGTTGTTGACCCAATGGTAAAGAATTAAATTTTTGGCGATCGTTGACTTTACTTTTGTGAATAGCAGTGAAATGTTATTAATAGCAGCGCTCAGCGGACTCGCTCGCGGTATTCAGCTTCCATTGGTAGTAAGTTCGATACACTAGAGGCTTTGTCGATAAATGACATATCTAAGACTAAGATATTTACACAAATAAGCTTGTTAGTTCCTGAGTTTTGCACGTTCAAATAAACAAACAAACTCTCTATCATAATAACACATAATGATAAAAATAAAACAGTAACCATATTCTTTAAAATAATGCAATTAATTTCTACAAAACACAGTCCATTGTGTCCGTGAATATGAACCAGAAAAACGGTAATTCAGAAAGAAAACTTTTTTTGGAAGACGATTTGTAACAACTTATGAAAACAACTAATAAACGTCGTTAGGAAGCGTTATGAGCCCCTAACTCTTTCAGTATCTTATCTCGCGTCGAGGAAGGCGGATAATGGAGACGAGGCTCGAACGAATATTAATCCAATTCTTATATTTTTTCTTTGACGACCAGGCTGGCGCAGTGGTACAGGGCTCGGATAAGTGGAGCATGTTGCGCCAGGGGTCGCGGGTTCGAATCCCGCCTTGGTCCTGGATGTTTATATATGTATTTTTAAGTAATTATATAGTAAAAATCTTAAATATATAACATTTCTTAAATTTATAAAACATATTAAATATATTCCGTTGTCTAGTACCCGTAACACAAGTCCTTACGGTTCTTAGCACGGGGCTACTTACCTTACTAGGCTAACGTGGTGTGTAAAGTCCACAGATATTTATTATTTATTATTATTATTATTATTTATATTTATGAAGAAATTGGTATTCTACGACACAGATAACAATAAGTCTTTAATAATGTTTTTGAAAAATACGTTTGATTCATTATACTGTTTTGAAGCTCTTGGTAATATAAGATGGTTTTAAAAATATTTAATAGCTAAAGAAGAATATTCTTATTCTTAGGATTCTTAATCTATAAGCTATTCTTATCTCCAATCCATTGGTGGAATGCGGTACTCTTTCGGCTACTTACGTACTTCTACGGCTTTTATTTCTTAACAAAACTATAAACAATTAAGTCATTTTATAGTGACTTTCATTGAAAACGCTTGAAAATTTGACAGGATGCTGCATTGTAAGCTTGTATTGATATATAATATGATGTTTAATAAACCTACATTTACTAAAGTGTAACATAATAAATAACGAAAATGTATGAAAAAGTGAATAAGCCGAAGTGGCAATGGGCAGGCTACACTGCTCTAAAGCGACCCTAGTGATGTCCTACTTCAGAACTATATACCAGCTATGAACGACTGCCGGTTTCTGCTACATCAACAGATAATGATGGTGATCATCAGATGATCCTCTATCGTATCGTAACGTATACAATGGATAGTATTGGCATTCAGTGATCGCTCGTTATCCTCTGTAGACAATTAATCATGCATTATCATTATCAGCTTTTATCAGGTTTTCGAACGTCATCTACAAACAAAATTAAAAATACCTCTTTATATTGAAAAATAAAATTTCCTTTTATAACATTTTTTTGATTAGGGCTCTAGAACAAAAACTAAAACTAAACTCAGATTATAAACTTGTAAATCTGTTATATAAAAATTTTCATCCAAACCCTGGGATCTGCCTAAAACCTTTGTTTGTAAAAAGAAACATGGGCAGGTGCGTCAAACTTAAACGCATTATTTTTTTACTTTTCATCTAAAACGTTCAACAAATCGTACTACAAGAGATCCTTACAAATGATAACGATTAAAAAAAATGTTGGTCGTTTTGTGAAATACACGGGGATGTAACATGGAGATAAATTGTTCGAATATTTCTCACGTCTAAATTGTAATAGAGAAATCAAAGGGACCGAAAAATATTCGTTCGAACATCTGGCGTATATTTCACTTATTGTTTTCATTCTCCGTAATTAAAGTATTATTACTCTTTCATTTAAAAGAATATAATATTAAGATGTGTGATTTGCTGTGCATCTGCTACAGCATTTATCAAGGAGAGTGTTTCGAGAAATTATAAGGAATGTTACACGCAGCTGTACATGTGTACATGACTTCGAGCTAAAATTCTCAATTCACCACCACCATCATCAATCATTCCATCTCGATTTTCAAAACGCTAATACTGTGTGCGCAATTTCGTCCAGCGCACTACTTTTTTATGATATCAGATGCTCTTACTCTTTACTCTTGAAGTTGGTAGTCACCAAATGGCGATTACTCGTTTGTCCCCCTATGCTTTAAACCTGAAAACATCTGAAAATCTTATCTCCTCTAGCATTCGCCGGTGAAGTTTGGTAGCACGCATTGCGGTAGCGCGTAAACAAATTAAGTATGTTTAGTCGCTCGCTTTATTTCAAGATGTGGTGCAAATAAATAAAATCCTGCTGAAAGATAATTCAATTGCTATTAACCAACTACTAAATAATGGTACTTATTATAATACAAATACAACACTTATCGAAATATACATGTAAAGATTTTAGAAAATAGCACAATTATTTGAATAATAAAAATAGCAAAACAAAAATATTATTCAACAGACGGTTATAGGGATTTTGATATCTAAAAATAAGCTCCTTATCTTCATTATTTTAGTACAAGTACCAACGACAATAGGCACTTAGGATGTAGGCGTGACCCTCTATCCACCAGGAGTAGAGAGCCGGAATTCAATAAAATAGGGTTCGTATTAAAACGAACGAACCCGTTTTTTATTCTGTTGACAATGAAAACATTTGCTCTAGCGGGCCCGGATGGTGTTATAAAAATATAGTAAAGTTAAAAATTCAAGTTACTACTAAAGTGGATGTAAGTTCATAAGGCTTTTATAAAAATATTTATGAACGGACTAAAATCGAATGAAAATTCGTTAAGCTTTTGATATATATTTACTAAATGAAACTCCCATTTAGTCAAAGAAAATAGTATCTGCACATCTAATGGGCGGTAGTTTAACATAGATCACACTATTTTAGGGTTCCGTATCTCAAAGAGAAAAATCGGAACCCTTATAGGATCAGTTTTTTAACCGTCTGTATGTCTGCCAAAACCTTTTTCTCGGAAACTTGCCAAAGGATTATACTGATGCCTATAACTTCTTATTATCGTGAAAGGATCATACTTCTTAGTTATCGCAATATAAAAAGTTATGGCCATTCATGTACAAATTTCGTATGAAACGCACTTTTACAAAAACTCACTAAGCATGTTATGGGTAGCCCTATCCAGCATAGGCTTGGGGATGAAAGACTAACCTGACTTAACATGATGATTTTTTTTTTTTTTTACGATATAGGAGGGCAAACGAGCAGCCGGAGCCATTTTCATGACTACCGACGCCCACAAACATCCGCATAGAGGCTATACAGATGCGCGGCCATCCTTTCTCCTCCCATCTCCATGGGCCACCGGCTACTTACACACCGCACGAAACGCGACAGCACAGCTGTCACTTTACGCCAGTCTCGTGTAAGCGAGAGGTTCCTCCCCGGTCGTGCCGGCCCAATTCGACTGCATGCAAGCATGATGATTTTCTGGATACAAAATCGACGTCAATACAAATATTTCTTTTCCTAACCTTGTTCCTAATGTTGTTAATATTCCAACCAAAAAGGAACTTGTTAAATGGATCATGATCTTTTTGTTCACATTATTTATCGTCTAATGTTATTTTACGATCGCTATACTAATAAATTTTCTATGTAGAACCTTGATATTTTTGCTTACAACAAGTAACAATGTTGTAATGTTTACAACATTGTAACAATGTTATGTAGCTGTATAACTCAAAACGAACCTATATGATATTCTATACCTATCATATCAAAAAAAAATATATCCGTAACTAAATAACCAAACAAGTGATATATATCATAATATTTCAGTCTAAAGTCAAGTAAATTTGATATAAACTCACCATAATTTAATTCTTTTTTGTGGAAAAAATCATAATATTTATGTATGCAACTTATATGAATATAAGGAAACTAAAGATTTAAAATATTTTTTTTAATAATAGAACTAGAAATATGACATTATGGCAGTGACGGAATTTTTAGTTTTACTGTCATATGTCCTAATTGGGATCCGATGGGGTATGTGTGACTCGCAGAACCAAATATATAACCCTGTGTGCACCCCACGGGTAC
>LUGF01058466.1:70147-80577 GCA_001625245.1 Calycopis cecrops | reverse complement strand
TTTATTTTTTATTCTGACAAGTATTTACTTTCAAATTTTAAATTCAAAATTCAAAATTTTAAAGACCCGCGAAAACGCTTCTCTAAGCAAAATGGCGTCCTGTGACGTAGATATTCTGTATCCTAAATGTCAAGTAGTGAATGACTTATGTATGTGACTTATTTCATAAGTAGCATTTGTTTATTTTGTAATCTCTTTGTAATAACAAACATTTGTACTAAGTATCAACATTTAACAGTGACCATAATATTAAAATTATGACCTACAACTTTTTGACAAATGACAATTGACAACTTATTGTACTACGCATATTAAGGTACCATAGAGCTCACGCAATATTGACGTCATAATCAATTTCAAGTCGTTTCGTATCACGTGACTCATGAATAAAAATACGTATTTTTAAAAATTGATTTTAAAATGAAATATTGATTAATTACTAATTATTTCACTACATAATGACTTCATAAATCATATTAATTATTAAAGATTACATTCAATAAGCTTATATTTTTAATGCAGGAAAATAGCCCATTGACGGATATGATGTCGTGTTATGTGCGGCGTGTAAGTAGCCGGTGGCACATAGCGGTGGGAGGAGGAAGAATGGCAACGGATCTATGATGATCATGTCTATGAAGAGGATATCTATGGGCGTCAAATCAGTAGTAATCAAAATTACTCTGACTGCTCGTTTGCCTCTTTACTATAAAAAAAAATACTATGGTGCCCCGGAACAATACTGACGTGGCGTGTGTGATCCACTTATTGCTCTACTATGGGTGAGAATCTGATGTAGGTAATATATGGACACAACGTTACTATGAAGAATAGGAAAATTTTAACGAGTCAAGAGATTAAATACTTGATATTAAACCCTTTTTTTGCTATGAACCGTCAGAAGTGAAGACAATGCAAGGGTCATTTATAGCTACCCATAAATGCATGTTAGTATCCCAACAATTTAGCAAAGTATTATGAAAAGATTATTTTAATATTCTAGAAACTCCTGTAAAATTGCTTCACACGCAAATTTATCATAGTTATGCCTTGACCCGAAGAAAATTTGTCATCAATCAGTCAAAATTTGTGCCCTGTGAGAAATCATACAAATAATTATAAAAAAGGTTTCGGCAAAGACAAATATAAAAATCGCTTTGATAAGAACCTCTTTTGCATTTCATTTAATTTAGTCATCATCATTTATGGTCATTTTGTTGACGATACAATAGCAGAGAACAAAACTTTTGGCGCTAAATTAAAGTAGTCTTGTGTACAGCACTAGACTTTATTACTAGCAGCACCCTACTGACTCTTTTGCATGTTCAGCTTCCATTAGTCGTAGTATGATACACTACGGTGTTTGTGTATAAATAAGTTATCTAAGAATATAAGACATTTACTTAAATAAGCCGCTTAGTTCCAGAGGATAACGCATTCAACTAAATAAACAAACTCTTTATCTTCATAACACTTATTAGTAAAGATAAAATTAATTCAATGAAGAATCATGTAAAGAAATAAAGAAATTATTAATATTCTGTTAAACATAATGCGATTAGTTTACACAAAACACTATCAATTTTATCAATGTCTACCAGAAAAAGCGATAATCCAGAAAGAAAACGTTTTTAGAAGACGATTTGTAACAACTTATGAAAACAACTAATAAACGTCGTTAGGAAGTGTTATGAGCCCATAACTCTTTGAGTATCTTATCTCGCGTCGAGGAAGGCGGATAATGGAGACGAATGGCCCGAACGAAGACTAATCCAATTCTTATATTTATGAGGAAATTGGTATTCTACGACATAGTAAACTAATAGATTGGCTAAAGAAAAATATTAGTTTGTGACATTGCAATTATGACTTTTAGGAAGTATTTTCATACTTCAGTTCTTTCAGGAATTTACGATTTTTACGCATGAAAGGCAAACGGACATTGCCAATATTACGCAGAATGTCAAAATCGGGTCATCTTGATTTACGTATAGTCCATATTCCCCAAACTCATCGGCTTCATTAAATTAGGAATATCCTAGTGGACGGTCTCAATAGATCATGTTTATTCAATAAACTTTTTTTGTTTTTTTTTTCTGCTTTTGATATTTTTCTGATTATATTATACCAATTTTTGGTTGGGTATCTCTATCCTATAATAAAATTCCTGGAATAAAAATCGGATTAAGATATTAATTTATTATAAGATATGTTTTTCAACGCGTTATAGCCGATAATAAATTATTTTAATTACCATGTACATGTAGAGAACAGTGACTAAGCATTTGTAATCTTCACAAGGTAATGGACTAGATCCAAGATTAATTGTTCGTGTCACCAATGCGTATGTACACCGAAATTAGTAATTACGCATAATCCAAAAACATAAAAAATACATCATATTAAATTTCATATCATTTATCGCAGCATGTTTACCGGCGTCATAATTCGTAATACCCACTTATAAAAGTGTTCTTTTGTTATTATAAAAAATAAAGTAGTGTTGTGTGACACGTCAGTAGACGCTGTAAGTCCTCACCGATGATAAATTGCCAGGCTACGTGATTCACGGCCGTTGTCTCACTGCCCAGCCCGGGGGAGCCTCTGAATTATTTTGTGTAGGTTTTCGAATAAATAATACCTATGAATTATTATTGTACGGAGAAAGTCTTCAATAGGAAAATGTTTTCTACATGAGTAGGTACATGAGTAATATTTTAAATTGGATTGGAATATTTTTGTTATAATTTCTTTTGAGACGTATAATATTAATACATATACTAAATTCAAATGAAATATTATAATATCTTTTGCTTGTTTGTGATATACTCGGACATTAAAGCCACTTAAAGTCCAATTTGACTATATAGATTATACACTTGGTGAAATAGGGGCGTATTTGACATTCATCTGGCGAGAGCATTCTTTTTTAGCGAGATACTTTGTATATTGAATAAAGTTTATTCTATCGAATTTATTTTATAGTCATCTTAGACTTTCCACAAAATAGACCTAGATCGTCGATGCGATCAATACATCGATTTCACTTAATATCATAAATAAAATATCAATCTTCATTATGATATTGTTCATAATCTGGAGTATTGACGTTAATTAAAGGCCCATGAGTTAGTGCTCTGTAAATAAACAAAATAAATTTGTAATAACATATCAGTAATTTTCAGTTATTCAAACGACTATTGAAATATTTTCAAACTTTTACAATCGATGCTAGTGATATCATTAGAAAAGGTATGATTTTTCTTCAGTCTCTTTAAGAACTCTACCGAGAATCGCATGACAAGATGCATGAATTTGTACAAGGTGACCGAGGTCTTTTGGAAAATGTAGCGTTTAGTATTTAGTAAGGTTTAATTAAAATGGTGTACTGTTAGTTAGTATATTTGTATATGAGCACTAAATATAAATTATGCATTTTGTAATTTTTACGCACTTGGATCGTACCTACTATGATTCAAAGTAGGTATATGAAACTTTTCAACTTCAGCTTGAAATTAAAACATTATTTAAATCTTACCTACTAAATAAAGTCGTGTGTTTTGTATATAGCTTATTGGTCGTAACTAATCGCACTCCACTAGAGCAACTGTACTAAATTCCGTAGTAAGTGGATATGGGTTCTACAAAAAATATTCTATTATGTGGCTTTTAATCTAACATTTCAGCCTATCTGACATCTGTTTTTTGAAGTGCTCTCTGCACCTTGGATAAAGGTATTCAAGGTAAGATGTATCCGAGCAAAAGAATAAAATCAAATTAAAACAAAACGTAAAAAAATAAATATTCCAAAATTGTATACATGGAATAAAGGGAGCTCAAATAAAAACTATATTTGGAATTGTGTTACTTCTGACTTGTTGGATCTGGGAGATTAGTAATGTGCAAAACCGAAACGTAATAGCTCAGACGTGCGAGTTGATGAAATCCTTTATAACGTAACCAGATGTAAATTACACCATTTGTACGAAATGACACATAACATTTTCACATTAAATTTTGAAGTGGATTAAAATTTATTAGATTATCCTTGAATTGGACTTTAAAACTGGTGAGCCTAATTACAATTAAATAAACAAAGGTGGAGGGCGAATTCGGGCTACACGTTTCACAAATAAAATGTACATAATACATTTATATGAAGCCCTATTTTGTGTCCCATTGTTGGGCAAAGGCTTTTTTCCATTTTATCTCTGTTCAGAACTTCATCAATCCAATCAGGCCAATCAGGCAGGTAGGTATACGTCGAGTTCATCTCGCCATCTCCTTAATTGTCGGCCGCGTCGCCTCTTTGAGTCATAATACATACTATCTATATGTATATATTATGTATTTATTTCTTGTATGCGTGTGTATGTCACTGAACTCTTCCTAAACGACTGGACCAATTTTGACAAAAAAAAATTTTGTGTGTTGAAGGGATTTGAGAATGGTTTAGATTCACAAATCCTCGCAGATCGCGTTTGCAGACAAGACAGTATCTGTCGGAAAGCTAGTTATATCTATAATTTTTACTCATTTTTTAACCTTAATCGTGAATATTCACAAGTCTCGACCTAGAGAACCAACCAGAAAGTATAAATATCCTTAAAAAGAAATTATCTTGTAAATGTCTAAAATTATATTTGTAGGTACGTTACCTTCGCATTATATCTGTCACGAACAGATGCTGATATAAAGACGATGTAATATCCGCGAACATGAAATATAATATAATGTTTGTATAGGTAAGAAAACATGTATTTTAAATGATATTACGAAACAAGAATTTACCGTGGTCTTTCTCAAAGTCATTAACGTCACATAAAAATTTTAGATGGTGCGTTATCCGATATTTTACATGTAAATTCGTGGGTGAATTTGGGATTTCTAATAAGTCGTATAGTTATGAAGTACCTATAGTTATACTTCATAACGGTCGGCGAGCGGCGAGCTGCGCATATTCTTGATAATATAATTAAAAAAAATTATTACTTTTTTTTGCGGAAATGTACTTAGTTATCGATATATAAACACGCAGAAAAAATTTGTGCACTGAATAAATACTTATCCTGTATATATTCGTCACTATCATTATTATATATTATGTCATCACTTAATGCTTAATCTTCTCCTATGTACAATTAATAATGAAAAATATATTTTTTTAACATTTCCTTAAACGCGGTGTAGGATTAAAAATATTTTATTGATCTCTATGATATATATGAATAAAGCACAAGTATGTCGCCTGAGTCGGTTTTGCATAACATTTTTCATTTACAAGTTTTCCTTAAGGCCCCTTATGATTATAATTTAACTTGCAATTATACAAAAAATAATAAACGTAAATATATTATATACTTAATAAAAAAAGCAAAAAAATAATAATATATTAATAACAACCTACTTAATATTTCGTAGGAATTATGATTCAGAAATATTTTATATATTATATTTAAATAAAAGACAACATAAAAATTCATAATCTATCTCAGAATCAAAAAATCATAATTAGTTTTTAATTTACATCTTAATTCAAAGAAATTGATATCGAAAAAAAAACTTTCACTACTAATAATAGTACCGTATTTGTTGATCATTCTTTTTTTACCCTAAACAGAGAGAGCAACTAAAATAGTTATTTTATTAACACTAAGACGTGCCACACACGCCGAAATATTTTATAGGTAGGTACTTGTTGATTTTACGCTTGTTGTTTGTGTAGATTTTTTTTTTTTTTTAATGATATAGGAGGGCAAACGAGCAGCCGGAGCCATTTTCATGACTACCGACGCCCACAAACATCCGCATAGAGGCTATACAGATGCGTTGCCCTCCTTTCTCCTCCCACCTCCATGGGCCACCGGCTACTTACACACCGCACGAAACGCGACAGCACAGCTGTCACTTTACGCCAGTCTCGTGTAAGCGAGAGGTACCTCCCCGGTCGTGCCGGCCCAATTCGACTGCATGCAAGCATGCAGTGTGGCACTAGTAGATGTGAAAAATTAAATTACTTGCACCTACAGACTCTAGTGTTGTGACATCGGCACTAAATGTACTTGTAAATACATAATAGGTAAGGGTGGTAAATTAATGTATTTATTATTATTAGTGAAATCTTTGTTCGTCATAAATTGCGATGTGCGCGAAGTAGAACAACTAGCGGCGCTGGACGTTCACACAAATTTATGAGTCGCAGTGCGGAATATAAATTCAGTGCGGTCTCCGACGGATAGAGTAGAAAAAATTACACCAAGCTACAAAAATGCTCCTTCTTTAATGTCTTAGTTTAGTCATCTTGTTTCACCATTTTTACTTGCTTACTCATATTACTCTAAAATATAAATAAACTTAAAATTTTTGGTCCTCTTCTCTATATTTACCTGCTATTTAAATTTCTCTGTTATATTATTTGTGAAGAAGAGACTTATTAAATAATATATTCTAATATAAAATCAGTAAAAAACCAAGCATTTCTAAGAATTATTCTTGATTATATACAATCTGATATGCAAAACAAACCTAACCACGCCTTAATTTTCGCAATAGTGAGGAGTAAATTACTCTTTATCTAAACTTATTCCCTCGAAACAAACTAGTCAGGATTATTTTTTTTTTAATCATAATATAATTTAAAATAAGTTTTAAATTCTTTGAATGTGTTATTTGAATGTATTAGAAGGCTTCGAAATAAAAGAGATATAAAAGTCTAGTATAGCCATAATGTATTCAACCACAGTTTGTGAGGTCCCCGGTACGAATTCCGGGTCAAATGAAAAAGTGTAATTGAGTTTTTAACTGTATTTGGTGGTAGTACACCCCCTGTCTCCGAGAACAGCTTAAGCAGTCGATCCTGCGCCTAATCTTGTAATGTGAATTCGGTCAGTGTGAAATTGTTTACGTGCTTTGACTTTGAACTTAAAGCTTATTTATTTTATTGAAATTCAATAGAATGCAATAGATTTTTAGGTTAAGATAAGCAGCGTTTTATGTCAAAGAATCAAGCATTTGTGACTGGAGTTTGTGTTTTGGGAAATCTATATTATATCAGTTGGACACAATTAAATTTGATATCACATAATACTATGGCAATATGGTAAATACTATAATCACGATTACGTGCACATAAGTAACTCGGTACTTTGGGCATATAGATAATGCCCGTCACGATGGAAATGCATAAATGCTCAGAGACAGAGAAAATAATATCAAGATTTTACAACGAGCGTCAAGATTGTCGATTACAGGTTAAGTTTTAAATATACTAATAATATAATGAATAAAAGATACAAATAACATAAATATAATCAATAAAATGTAAATTTAGAATGAAAAATAAATGTTATATTTAGAGGCCGTTTTTCACGAGTTATATCGCGATCGCAATGAAATGAATTCCCGAATATGATTGTAATGCAATGCCAAATAAATTTTGACGACGTCTGTTGGTAACACGGGTGTACAGGTCAATTTTATTCTATAATAAGGTCTGTATTATGTGTATAATACAGTGTAAGTGGTGCCAATAATTCCAACCACAATTTTACGTTTATCTTACCTAATGTTTAATCTTCCAAACTCCACCCCTCATATTGATGACTTGTTATATATGTCACCGTAAGATTGTAAAAACCGTAAGATTACAAAATAACTCGGAAGATTGTAAGCTATCGGAAAATTGTGAACTGTACAAATCATTTACAATTTAACACATTATTTTTCGTTAGTTTATAATCTTCCCGGAGCAAACTGTAAAATTTACAGTTTACAATTTTCCGAGTTATTTTGTAATCTTACGGTTTTTACAATCTTACGGTGACATATATAAACAGCGCGGTAAAATGGATGTCATAACATTATCAAATCAATTGGATGTTGTTCGAAGGTGGTGTCAAGAGTATTCGCCAGCGGTGTTTGTATGAACGGAGTAATGAATGTGCAGAAAGCAAAACTAGCTTGCAACAACTTCTTCTAGCTTCTTTGTGCCTACCTCATAAGGAATCTGGCGTGAATAAGTGTCGTCGTATAGTAGCAGACCAAATCTAAAATATAATTTGAATATTTTACTGTTATACGATGTGATTGGCAGTGATTCGAATTGACGTTCCATATCATTTCCTACCGCAAATTTATTTGGAACATACTTATATTCTATTCTAGAATATACATATAGTAAGCGTTTTTAAATGATTACTGCTAACCTTGCGGTTTTACCTACCTTTTAATAGAAAGCTTATTTACTAACAGTTCTTCTCCAGCATCAACTGGATGTTGTATAGCTCCTTCAGTGTGTGGTTCACTCATTTTCATTTATGTTTAAGTATGGTGCCAGTTTTAAAGGTTATTTCTTTTTTTTGTGAGGTAGCAAATCAGCAGTCCAAGCTATTTTTATGAATACCGACGATAAAGGTTGGAGAGCGGCGCGGATGTTCTCTGACATTGTGAAGTCATAGAATGCTAGCAGAAAATGCCATACGAAGCCGAAGAATGTATAACATGACATAAGGCGTCATAGGGACAATAGAGTACAATAATATTTGGCAGTATATCCAAAATCCATACGAGTGGTGAGGAACCTATAAAAGACCGCTAACGCGTCGCCCTGGAATCAAAAGCTTTTGTCGTCAAATATGGTCACCGTGGGGCTTTAATTAGGAGATCGACATAACCGCCCCCTCATCTCGGATTTACTACGAGAATTTCCCCAGGTAACTGAAACAAATATAATATATTAATGTAAGTGTATGGTAAATTCTACAGACAATTTAATAAACATCCTCCCTTTACGACATCGCTTAATACCTCATATTTTTTTATATAACCTTCACCAAGAAAGGATATTAAAGAAGAACGACAGCCAATTTCAATTTTACATTTTTTTCATCTAAAAACAAAATAGAAAACCTCTGATGTATATGTAATTTCAATGTAATTTTTTGATTGTGGATTTTCATGCGCCACCTAGTGGTATTAAAGTAATCTTTGAATTGTGTCAAATATGTATTTGTAAAACAACTCTAGAAAAATGAGATGCATTTTGAGATATGTCGAAGAAACAACGAAACAACTAAAATATGTCTTTGTA
The DNA here is from genome assembly GCA_001625245.1 of Calycopis cecrops. NCBI lineage: Eukaryota > Metazoa > Arthropoda > Insecta > Lepidoptera > Lycaenidae > Calycopis > Calycopis cecrops. The sequence goes on along the minus strand of LUGF01058466.1, from coordinate 71,489 downwards.
TAGCAATTATATCAACATTTTAATAAATAATATTTAAATTATTAAAAATCAACAATAATCTCAAAAATACGTAATGAATACATACTAAATTTATTTTATTCGGAGTTAAAAAACGAATTACACGTATGTATTTAAATGCTCTACTTAGCTATTCATAAAAACGCATAGCATATACATAAAATCGTCCATAACTTGGGAAACCGATCACTTAGGATTTTCAATTTTACATTTTTTTCATCTAAAAACAAAATAGAAACTTTCTGTGTTAACGGATTTTGGATCCATTTTTGGACCACTTTTGCATGCTCCAGGAACACTGTGAATAGCTCGGATGTCGCATTTCGTGCGGTGTGTAAGTAGCCGGTGGCCCTTGGATGTGGGAGGAGCAAGCAGGGCAGCGCATCTGTATAGCCTCAATGCGGATGTCTCTGGGTGTCGATAGTCATGATAATCCCGACTGCTCGTTTGCCTCCCTATACCATAAAAAATAAACAGGGTTATTTTTTAGTCACCAGCGAAATTTTAAAATAAGGAATACATAATTCCAAGGGTGTGTTTTAAATTTTATTGTCTAATTGTAATATTTTGTTAAATAAAAATCGATTTAAAATGGTCCTTAAAAATACATCGATTGTTGTTCTTACACGAAATGTATAGACTTCAAGGTCAGTGACGTCGGCCTATCGTGAGTCGCGAGTGTGATGCACGTGGTGACTAAGAAATATGTTTTATAACATGGGACAAAGTAATTAATAATATTGTTTTTAATATTTTTTATTTCATAAATCGAATGTTTTATCGATTCTGAACCAAACCTGAAAATTTGGCCGGTGACAAAAAAGACCCTGTATAATATTCATTTATGGAAATGTTATAAATTTAGCAAATAATCGTCATTGGCTGCTAGATGATTGCAGTTTACTCTTATACAACCAATCAATAGTCATGCTTTGCAATTGCAATGCAATTCATCAAGCACAATTCGAAAATTGAACAATAGTCGCTGATAAATGGTTCAATAAAATCAAGATGTGAAGAATAGCTATCCTATTAACGTCACGCACAGAGCCACGCCACGGCCGAGTACGATTTGTAGCGGCAGTGATTTGTTTGTCCACTATTGTGCTATTACCTAGATATTGAAATATTACACATTTGTCTATAGCTTTTTTTTTGCTAACACAGGGGAATACGCTATCTAGGCCTGGGTGGCTCAACAGGATCCCCCCAGTGACTGGCTGAACTCTGCGAAAAGGCCAGACTTTATATTCCTCTTTGGGGGCTGTCCGGCTGCCATTGAACAGTTGCTACTACGCCACATACCTACGCCGAAACCGTGCAA
>LUGF01058466.1:7298-34411 GCA_001625245.1 Calycopis cecrops | reverse complement strand
TTCTTAGAATTTATGAATTCCTACTAATATTATAAATGCGAAAGTTTGTATGTTTGTTTGTAAAAAAACTGCTGAACCGATTTTCATGAAATTTGGGACACACAGAAAGTAATTTGGATTAACACAAAGGATGGTTTTTATCTCGAAAAAATGTTACTATGGGTTGCCATGGGATGATTTTCTACTTTCCACGGGATCGAGTTCTACGCGGGTGAAACCGCGGGGCGCAGCTAGTAAATATAAATCAATGAATACAGATGTCCACATAAATAAATAAGTAATTAAATTTAATAATTTGCGAAAACTTCATCCGTCGTTATTGGGTATCACTTGGCATATTAAATAATTAGTTTTTTGTAGTCTATAGATTCTACTTGAGAATTATCCTTGAAAGTAGAGTCCTTTATTTGGATTCATCTTAGTGTTTCTTTTCCTTGTAAGATAATTTTAATTAACAGAAAAAATAAACTCTGTCTTTAAAAAGTATCTTAGGCAGGGAGATCTACTTGTTAAGTAATACTAATCCAGCTTCTTGTTATTTTTGAAATCACACTCGCAGATTTTGAAACACTGCTCATTTTCTTATAAAACATTATCCTATTCCTACTTATAATATAAAAACTAATAAGCAGTCATAGATACTTATTCCTGATTTAATATGACGATAAGAAATGAACAAACACCATTGCCTGTTTATGTATGCATATAAAATTAGAAATGGTAGAATATATCCACGTTGTTCTAGTCTAATCATGTCCTAAATATTGCGAATATTTTTCAAATGACTAATATTGCAAATTATAAAATAAACAAATGTTCTCGACTAACTACATAAATTAAGCGAGGAAAATAATAGAAATAAAACAAATATAATAGAAATAAACTAACACCACATAATCGAAGTAAGCAATATCGTTAACCTTATCTCAAATGAAAATACAATTTAGAGAAAATCTTAGACTTCTATAAAACTCACTTAGACCCTCACAAACGTTACTTTCATAAATGCTCTTGACATGTACGGGGCATATTGAATGTAAATCTTATTTCCCCCCAATATACTCTCTCGTTATATTTTCTATTTCCGACTAAATGCGAGCTAATCTAAACAGCTTTATAAATCGAAGTTCACTTCACCAATCGTTTCACAAAGATGTTTTTCAGAAAATCATATTTACAACAGCAGCAATAAAATATTATATGGTTTGGTTCTTTATAATTCATTTAAATTAAATACTTTTTATGACTTTGTGACATTGCTGTGTCAAATTTCAGTTTATTTGTGATCATAGTTGCTGAATAACCGAAACCTCGAGATGTAAAAATAATTTAAATAAGCCGCGAAAAATCGGGTCCAAGTCTTTCGTTTGCCATAATCTCAACTAGCAATGTACATAATATTATAAAAAGCACTTAGTTCTTAAACACTAAAAAAATTACACGAAGTCTTTATTTTTTTAATTTCCTTATCTTAAAGGATTACATGGTTAAATTAATTAATTAAATGTGTATTCTGTATGGAAATAAATAAATCGGCTTCCGCTGATAAATTTTTAAGAAGTTTTAAGAAGATTAATGTCCAATGTCCAAGTTTTAACAAGTTGTTTTATAGTAGCAGCTGGAAGTAGATAAACTACTGACACATTCAGCGTAGCGTAGCTCAAGTAGTACGTAGTAAGTGCCTACACGTAAGTTCACGAATGTTAATTAGCATCATTTAAATTCATTTTAAACTGTATACCTAGTTTGTGTATAGGTCGGGAAGCTCTTTAACCTTTTTTGTATTACTTTAAGCATATTATAGTGATGGGTAACCATAGATTTAAATCTCTATGTTAACCATGATGAAGCGCTCAAGTTGAACAATTTCTAAAGATAGAAGACTAAGTTTTCTGAAACGTGGCGTCTCGTGTACTTATGATATAACGGTTTTGTTTATAAGAACTACATAATATTATACCTTTCTTGAGCCCCAATGTCTTAGCGTCGAATTTGCAAACTGAAATAATATTATTAAGATTCTAGATAAAATTGTTACGAATATAATCCTCTTATCTTTTTATCTTATCTCTAAATCAAGATATTTCGCATATTAACGTTTATGGAGTTAAAGCAAAAGAAAGGCTTGTAAACGATAAGTAAAATGTAATTATAAGATTGTCCATAATGATTACTTTGTCATCATTATGTGTGCTGTCTGATTTTTTTTTTTTAAATTAACTGAATGTTAATCTGTAAATACTATGTATTTTTACTTTTTTGTATAATTTTTTTTTTTTATAGTATTATTATATCTCAAAACTTTATAAACTAATTTACCTAATCACTTCAGTAATGAAGACGTATATATGAAATGTAATTAACATCCTAGTAGCCTACTAATCAAATGTAATTAAATATTTGCAATTATTTCTTGACGTAAATTGCTTTTTGCTTTGCTATCAAAATAATGTGTTGCGAATTTATTCTCTGTTTGAAAATTAAGTGTGTGTATAAACCCTTTGAAAATACAATTATGAGTAGTTAACAAAGCTATAACAAAGTCCATTATCTTATACAGAATAATTACGTCGCCGGGGTAATTATTATAATTGCTAGCGATATTAACTAAACTGCTTAAGGGAGGCTTCTTCTCAAGAATTGAATCTTAGTTACCTATATTTCCATTATGTCCGTTAATGGAATTTAATTATACAATAATTCTCATTAATTTTTTCATCCCAAATAACTAATTAAGTTATTTGGTAATTGTTTGGAAATTGTTTACATAAATTGTATTTAGGTACTTGGTTTAAGATGCGAATATTTTTGCTTTATACAGGTTTGATACAAGCGAGAGACATTAAATGAAATCACATATTTAGTGTATTATTTTCAGGCTACACAACAAAAATCAACAGATCAATCGGAGCAATAAATTAGCCACAAGAGTTTTTTAAAGCTTTTTCACACTTCGTACACGCTGTATCGCAGCTGATCGCCGACTATCACCGGCCGGGGTCATTCACCCCGTACGAGGTTGCCGTTCGCTGTACGGTCGGTACAAAGCATGTTTATGTTTTTTCGCTGTCGAAAACTTGTTTCAAAAAAATATTTTCGTATACTTGTCGTAAACTTATTTTTCATAGTTTCGGATTAACTGTAGGCACTCATAGTATATGTGGTTAAATTTAATGCCTCTCGCTTGTATCAACCTTTTATTGTCGTATTTGAATTTCAATTCAAAACATGTATATTCTCGGTAAAAAAACGCAAACAATAATTGTTATAGGAGAATAAAATAAACATGCGGCACGACTGATATACTAATTAGTAACCTTTGGCTAGTTAGTGTTTTGATTTTTGTTATCACTGTCAAAAGAATTTATAATGTTTTGCACGGAGGTATAAAACTTAGGTCTAGCTCTGTTGTTATTTTAAGGCATTTTAATTAAAATTCTTATATTTTTTATATATTTTTTTAAATTATAATTATAACATGTACATTTTTTCCTAATAGCGTTTTTATTACATGTGGCCACTCGTATATAAGTTATATTTATTATCAGTATTATAGACATGACTAGAGCTTCCCCTTAACAGTCTGTTGTTGGAATAATGTATAATGTTTAATACGACTCTTGCTTTCCACCCTATAAAAAGCACCACAACAAGTTGATAGAAACACATTCTTTATCGTTATTTCAATACAATGAGTCCGCCTTTGAATATACATCCGAAAATGAAACCATATTCAAAAAATTTCAAGGATAAATTATTGTCTTTTTTAAAACCGTTCCTGCCCTATGGCACCTTCGAATCCTGGGATGATTTAAACCCCAGATTATATCACGCCGTTCATATTTACTGGTTGAAGTTTTACGGGTTATGGTACTACAGTTTTGCACCCAACGAATTTACGTTCTGGTTGCGATTAATATACACATTGATCGTGTTATGGCTCGTATGCTTTTTACCGGGAGCAGGCGAGGTCGTTTATTTAATGAGACAAGGCGGCAATATCGGTAACATAGCGGAAGGGTAATGTCAGCTTTATCTTACATTTCTTAATGTCTTTGAATAATGTAAAAATTGCAGAAATGGATTGCTTTTTAATGTTGATATTCAAAATTCGAAAACAAATTTTCTTAAGTAAATTGAAATTGTACTGCTAAAATAGAGAAATATCAATGAATAAAACTGTGCCGTATCGTTTACCTTTCTGTCTGTTGTGTATTACAGTGTTCCCCATAATATTTTAAAACAAAAATCAATCCAAATATAAAATTATCGTTGTAAATTAAAATAAATTCTTTAGTTCATAGAGATGTTCTACATATCCGTATACACAGAATCATACCTTCTTTGAACCTTAGGCACATTAATAATCTAATGCGAGTGATTTAGGTCATTTTAACCCCGGCGACATCTTTTAAAAGACTGCATTGCAACTGGGTCGCTAATTTGAAGGTACTACTTAAAGATTTAGCGATATTATCTACCGACTTTCTGAATATTTTTTTTTCTCTACTGTAGATTTTATCGCGAGAATAGTATCAGGCATCTTTATAAAACAAAGTTCTTCAAACTATCCTAAATACACAAATATTTTGTCCATACAAAATATGCAAATGACTATGTATCTTAATGCCAGTAGACATATTATATTTTCATGAGAGAAATATATTTTCAGACTGTACTTATTCCTGAGCGAAATGTATACTTATTTTAAAATTGCGGTATTTTGGCTAAATAAAGAGAAAATATTAAATCTCCATAAGTATTTACATCGCGAGGAATTCAAACCGGAAGAGCTCGAGCACAGGGAGATTTTGAGAAAGAATATAATAACCGCTCGCTTTGTCATGACCTACTACGCCAGTATTTGCGTCGGAGCGGTGTCTGGTAAACGAACAGTTACTTCTTTAGTTTAAATATGAAGGATATTTACTTATGGTGTCTTGAATAAGCAGATTTATGTAAATGCCCGTAAAATGTGTATATATGCTAATATACTCACATTTTGCATGCATTTAACTAGCATTGTCTTTATTTTATAACTGTATTATAATAATTATTAATTTCGTTTAAAGAAGAATAAAATAAAAAAATAAATTAAACAGCTGTCTACTGAGTATATATGTAACTTACACATGTTTCATTTAATTGTACATAATGTCCCAATAAAGCTACGTGTACAAGCCCGACGTCTTCGAATTTCATTAAATAATATCTGTATTATGTTTCAAAATTGTTATCGGTAGTTGTTAGCCCAAATTCCAAATCGAAGAAGCTTTGAGGCCCAGACTGCCTTCTCATTCGAATCACGTCTTTTGAATTTACAAGTTGTTACTATTACCCTTTACCCGACTCGCTTCTGGTATTATGTTCGCTTCGATGTTTATGAATATTATATTTGATTACATTTATTACATAAGAAAATTTCGTTTTAATGAATACTTTTTAATTAATAAATAAAATAATTAAAAAAATTGGCTATGATAACATCTCATTGATGACTACTGCTGGATGCTGTGCGCGTTGCTACGTCTTTTGTCAAAAATTGATCATCTTTGTGGGACTTGGTCTCCTCAACAAGTCTCTTCCATTTCGCTCTATCTCTGGCCTTCCGTCTTGAGAAAGTCACTTTGGCCATACTCCTAAGATCAAATAAGCCTACCAAACAGTTTTTTCATCGCTTTCTGAGTTTTCCTCCGGATCTCTTCATATGACTGTTCTGACGTCATTCATAAGTTCCAGTTGACCCGCCTGTTTAAATATCGATGAACAAAGAAACCGAAATGTTTTTATTATAAATGATAGTTGATTTTTTATTGTTTTTACAATTCTAAGCTGAGACGATTAACAAAATTCACATTATACCACAAAGTTAATTTATAAGAATATTTTTTTTCAGTTGGAATTATAATGCCACTTACTGAAAATTTTGATATTTTGCCGACAAACGTAGAGTATCCGTACTTTGATGTTTATAAGTCACCTAATTATGGCATCCTGTACCTTCATCATGTAAGTATATAGGTCTGTAATGTATATAATATGATGTGTACGTCAAACTTTTACGTGTACCTATGTTAAATTTGAATTCTAAGTTTGGTAGCTTGGTATTCAAGTATCAAAAAGAAAATCCCCTATCAAAAATTAACTCTTCAGTATTAAAATATTAGTTAATATTTAAATATCTAGTATTTTATTAATTACTATTTTGTAAAATGCCGATTTGGACAAGTCTCTTTAATGTTAAATTTGACGAGCGAATGTATAGGGATTTTTTATGGCGAAATGAGGCACGACCGGGGAGGTACCTCTCGCTGGAGACCCGCGTAAAGCTACAGCTGAACTGTTGCGTTTCGTGCGGCGTGTAAGTAGCCGGTGGCCCATGGATATGGGAGCAGAAAGGAGGGCAGCACATCTTTATAGTATCTATGCGGATTTCTATGGGCGTGATGAGAACAGCTCCGATTGCTCGTTTTGCCATAAAAAAATATTACTACCGACACCCACATGTTTGTCGTGCTAGCATCTTGCTAGCTTGCTTCTACATTCCTCCTTCTCTCTTGTTGGCCAGGGGAAACTCAGAAGTCTTACGAAACGCTACAATTAACCCGCCATTGGTGACGTCAATTTGACTTACATCATTGGTGATCCCGGTCTCTCGGACCGGGTTTTTCGAACTAAAATTTTATCTATAAATAATAATTCATTTAACATATAGTTAGTTTAGTTTTGATTTAACACATATGTATGGCAATAAAACACAAGCATTTGTAAAATCACAGCTCGTTTATTGTTACTAGAGAGTAATACTTAGGACACTAAAATCAACATGTTTATTTTTCATATGTTTTATATAATTTAAAATTAACAACAATCTTAAACATTTACTTATTGAATCAGCCTTTTCCAGTCTTATGATATTAGAAACTATTAAGAAATAACAAAAAAATATACTCTTCTAATAAAAAATCAAAAATACACCTACCAAAAAAAGTCATTATTACCTGAAGATTATCGGTCACTCAAAACCTCTTCGATGTCCAAATTATTATCTGATACTAGATTTTCTGGTCCTACGTCGCTTCCAGCTTCGCTATCCGATAATGTTTTTCATGGATCTTCATCAGATCGTATGGCTTCTTGTAGGAGCGCATCAAAACGACGTTGTTCATTTTCGTAAGACATTCAAAAAGAAAATATAAGTATTTCTTACATATTTTTGTAAAATATCAATAAAATTGTACAAAAAGCTGAATAACTAAAAGTCTGTATAGTACTATAATCAAAATAACAGTAAATGTATCACTTACTTCTGCTTTAATTACAAAATTTACGAAAAGTATAAAAATTCAACTTTGAATAACTTACTTACGTAGTTGGTGACGCCGGTCTCAGGGACCGGGTTGAGGCTAAAACTCCTGGACCTTCGCCCGCGACGATGCCGCGGGGAGAACTAACGATGAGGGAAGTAAAATGAAGCAGCTACTCAAAATCGCAACACGCTTCGATGACGGGTCTAAAAGTTATTCACTTTTTTCGAATCACCCGGTCTCCCAGACATCGTCACGTCACCAACGGCGGGTTAATATAATCGAGGATATTTGTCTGATTTGCAGATCCTTGATGCCTTCCATCTCTCCATCCTATTTAATACTCCTTTCTAAGAACGTGCCTGTATGCGCGGTAGGGAAACTCGCCAACCACGACATGATCGTACCGGAGCAAGATTTGTGTTTTATAATATTTATAATATGTACTTCTTTCCGTACTTCTGTAGTTTTTTAGGTTTTAAATTACGTATCTTTATTAAAGTTACTCCAAATATCCAAATAAAAGTATTAAGTGACTTTGTCAGTTATTTATTAAGTATACTAATGAATCCCAGAAAACTTTCATTACATTGGACAGTTTGAGACGTGAAAGAAGCGAAAATTCAGTGTCAAGAATGCTTAATAGTTCCTTGTGAGATGTCAGAACTCAGAACCAAAGTACTAGGTATCTTGGTATATTCCTTTTAAAAATCTAATAATAAAAATAAATAGAGATATAAGTAAGCCTTGTCCGTTAGTGTTAATTATAAGGAATCAGTTTTGTAACTAAAGATTAGAGTCTCGGTCACAAACGTTCACTACTTACTTACTTATACTTACTGCATAGGGGATGATCACATGAAATAGTAAGAAGATATAAATTAAAGTTATTTAAGTTATACAGTTACATATGAATAAATCAATTTGTGGTTTGCCTATATTTGCAGGCGCAAACGTTAACTAGTTACATAAAGTTTGTATTTTCTACCAGAAATTCGCAGTTCCATTTTTTAGCTTAAAGCTTAATGTGTACATAAGACACTCGACCCCATGACTGATTTCTGACTGTCTGACTGAGTTATTGAAGATCTCTCTATGAACCCTGTACAAAGTGGACGCTATGTGAACCCCCATAGAAGATATAAACTCGAATTGTGTAATCCTAAATTTTAAAAGTGCAACTAATTAAGTTATGTTTTGTTTGTAGGTTTATTATAAACCAGCTACATGTATTATCGACGCTGTAATGGATACCATACTAGCAGCTTTTATCTCATCTGCAAGTAAGTCTATTGTTACTAGGTACCTAATACAAGGTACTAATCAATAATAGTCGTTTAATCTCTTTTTTATTCAAATTATGAAATAGCGTTGAAAATAAAAAAAATGTTCATAAGCGGATCTGAATAGTGAATAAGTCCATCATCCATCGATTTAGAGCTCAGAAAGATGTTACAAATTGTAAAGAGCAATGGTAGTATTATGAACTCTACTGACAGTCAAGTAAGTTAATATTTTAAATAATTAATCTTTTTCTAACAAACGGGTGACGAATATTCAAATGGTAGGAGGGCATCAGTTTTCTTGGTGTTTCTTCAGGCATGTTTCCGTATAATACCAATGAATGCTGGTATCGTTAATGATGAATCTGCATACTGAATAACAACATCCACCAAAAGAAACTCCTAAAACAAGTTTACCGCAGCGTACATTTTTTTAATTATCCATAAAACAAGACGAATTTGTATATTTTGAAAATGTTTATCAACCGATCGTGTGAATTAAATATAAAAATGATAAATTGGGTATTCAATCAACCTTTTTCTGCCTTTTTAAGTATGCCATTAAATATTGTTTAATTAAAACTGGTTGAGCTAGCAGCTGATATTAAACTGAAATAACGTAAATAAAAGTAGGTACCTCATCGCTATACAAAAAGCCATAAGATTTGCTATAGTAAAATTAGACAAACGAGAAGTCGGAGCCATTTTCATTACTACCGATGCCCATAGACATGCGCATAGAGGTAACTCTGATGAGTTGCCGTTCTTCCTCTTCCTCTCTACATGGGCCACCGGCTACTTACACACCGCACGAAATGCGACAGCACAGTTGTCACTTTACTTCGGTTTCGTTTAAGTGAAACGTAACTCCCCGGTCCAAATTTAGTTTGACAGTACGTGCACTTTAGACAGGCTTTCAAGCTCCTTTTCACGTCTAGAAATGAAATAAAATTCTAATTGGATATGTAAATGAACGACATTTTTTTTTGTGACTTGTTTTTTTAAATTACAAAAAAATGTATCCGATTTCTAATTAAACGCCGATTTATTTAAATTCCATCTTCGTTTATTATTTTGTTTCGTATTTTATGTTTATTTTGAATGTCTTATTTAACTTCCTCAATATCCAGTAAATATAATAAAAGTCCTTTCTTAGTTTAATTAAAATTAATTTTGTTTTTAGTTGCTCAGATAGAAATTGTATCATTCAATTTAAGAAACCTCGACGTGCTTGCGAACAGAAGACGAGAAAGAGATATGAGGCAACACAGTATAACGCATCATGATAACAAATATTACATTCAATGTGTCTTGAAGAGGTGTGCCATTCACTACAATGCAATTATAAGGTATAACATTGGACTTTTTCTGTTTTTTTTTATACTTTGTAATACAGTAAGAGGTAGTGCCACACTGCATGCTTGCATGCTGCCGAATTGGGCCGGCACGACAGGGGTTGTACCTATCGATTATACGAGACTGACGTAAAGTGACAGCTGAGTGTCGCATTTCGTGCAGTGTGTAAGTAACCGGTGGCCCACGGAGGTGGGAGGAGAAAGGAGGGCGGTGAATCTATTAAGCCTCTATGCGGGGTGTTTACGGACGTCGGTAGTCATGAAAATGGCTCCGACTGCTCGTTTGCCCCTATTCAAAGAAAAAGACGAATTTGCATTGCATGCTGGATTGGTATGACCGTGGAAGCACGGCACGCTTACATGATACCTCTTTATATGATAACTATGCTGTCGCTTTTAAAGGTTTGTGAGTTATCATTAGCTTATTGGACTGACGGAAAATGGGAGGGAAACACGTTTAGTGTCGTGTCATTGTGCGAATGTTTATGGGTCATAAAAGTCAGTTAAAGACTCCGAATACTTCATTGTCCGTTATACATGAAAAAATCTGAAAATGGCTTCCTAGTTTACATCCTTAAATGATATTATTTTAGCCTTATATTTGACAAACCTAGATGTAAATATTATATGTATTTTAACATATTTCATATTATAAAGATAGTGGTAAAATGTACAATTTACCTTTATTTGTCCTGACATGACATGGCACCGACGCGACGTAATAAAACATATTATCATAGTTATTATTGTATTTCTATGCGTATTTCGATAAATCCAAAAAATCTAGTCATGTAACTGGGATTTCTCTTTAATTCAAATCTTGCGTATTTTTTGTGACATTACTTTGTGACGTCCGTTATAACTAACCGCGAGAATGGTTACCATTTTAGATATCATAGATATTTACAACTAGAATTTTACGATTAGAACAATTTTTAACTGTTTTTTTGTCCGTTGTTTTTATGTATGATTATGTTAAGACTACTAATAATTAAAGGCATCCTTCCAGATACGTATCAATAATAGAAAGCGCTTTTAGTCTGGCTTCGGCTCTTCAGTTCATGTTGAGTGTGATGGTGCTGTGCCTCGTGGGAGTGCAGTTTCTATCTGTGGGTATTTGCTTTTTCTGTGTCTTGTCGTAGGTGGAATCATTACCTTATGCAGACTACCTCGTGGTCTATCGTATAATATACATCTAAATCGTTTCTTAAGAAATAAAATCTAAAAAATATGATTGAACTATTATTTTATTCTAAAATATACATAAAACTGTGATTTCAAAATCGGCTTTCAGATCGAAGATCCCAAAAGTCACCCGATGCAAATCGTCTGGATGGCAATTTACCTAACGTGTATGCTGATAGAGGTGTTCATACTGTGCTGGTTCGGTAACGAGCTTATATTGAAGGTAAACTTGATTCAACCCTCGGGCTTACCTGGTAAATTTAGAAGACTTATAAGATACATAATTATTATATTATGAGAAAATTGTCCTACAAATACAAGAAATGTAGTATATAATATAGTTTGTACTTATTTTTGTTATGCTTTCACGCAAAAACTGGTGTACGGATTTAAAAGAAATTTGTCATAGATCTGGAATATTTTATGATTTTATTTTAACTATAAAATGTATAAGTTCCCTGGTTTAGTATGCAGGAGATATGGGAGCGCATTATAATATTCTCTCACAGCTCTCACACAGCTCTTTAATCTGTAAATATTATTTACCTGAATTACAGCAAAACGTTTAAAATATATTAGCCATAATTTCCTTTAAGATAAATCAGAACTATAATTGATCAACTTGGTTACATTTTCGGGGAGTGAGATAATATTAACAATAAGGATCACTCGCAAAGGAGGTCTCGTAATCATATACATCGCACGAGTTACGTTATATGAAAAGCATGTTACATTATATTAGCCAATTCACACAATGTAAGTTGAATGTGAGTAACATGAATATTAAGGCGGATTAATTAAATGTATTTGTATGTTCCAGAGTTTACAACTGCGCCATGCGGCTTACGAAGGTTGCTGGCTTAAATTAGATTCGAAAACGGCAATGTTTCTGATTATTTTTCTGGAACGTTCCAAACAGCCGCTGAGAGTGACCGCGGGCAAGATATTTATCCTGTCCCTTGATACTTATACTTCTGTAAGTTATTTTTTAAATAAAGAAAGTTTGACATCAATTCTAAAACAAAGAAAGTAATTTGACAAACTTTTCCAGACTGTGCTATGGTTTCTTATAATTATGGGACGCATAGCTCACGTTTCTACACTTCTTTGTTTCATAAGAAATGATTTTTGTCTGCTAAGACTTTTAGAAACAAATAATGTTTTAAGCATATTGTATAAACTAAGATTTGTTGTATATTGTTGTATAGGTAGTGTTGCTTAGACGAACGGTCACATAACTTTATATCTCGTCTTTGTGTAAAGTTTTCTTAAAATTTACTAGTCTTATTCCTATTATATTCTTTTAAAGAGATTGTGTCTGTGACATCTTTACTTTGATACATATTTTATTTTGTCGAACTAAAAAGTTTACGTTATTTAAATCTTGTTATAAATTCAACATCCTTTCATCTATGAACATCATTTTATGTGCTCCCTCATGCGTACATAATAAGTAAGACTACCTATGCTATGATGCGTTGCAGCTAGGCAATGCATAATATTATGCGAAGGTTCATGGGTGTTTGTACCCCATACTGTAAAAATACATGTTACAGTACTGTACAATGCAATATTCAAGAGATATTTTTTTTTAATTTCAGATCATCAATTGGTCATATAAAGCTTTCGCTGTTATGAGTAACGTAAAGAAATAGATTTACGCAACTTAGACATGAGCAAAGTGGCACCTTGCCCACGGCCTCTCAGCAAAATGGCTTATTTAAGGACCTCGTCACCACCTCTTCACCACCACATCACCGCGCTTACCACCTGCAGATTGAATAAATAAAATAGCTTAGTACATGCAACTTTGGTTTATTGTAGATCAAAGATTCTCAAACTTAATGTTACACGTAGACGTAGACTTTTAAGATCACAGTAAATGCCTTAAAATGGCTGACTTAGTGGTAATAATATTATGAAAAATAATAATATTATTTTTATATTTTATGTATTTATTTATATAAGTATGTATTTATAGTTATATTATAAAATATTATGTTACCTGTATACATTAACTATTAAATAAATAAATAAATAAACAATAGATACATAATTATGTGTGTTTAGTATTATATATTATTTGTATAATAATGTTACAGTATAACACATATTAAAATTACATTCAGTTTAATAGAAAGAGCCGATTTCCTTAAGGGTAGAACGTTGAAAAAAATATTATTACATAAAAATGGTACCTGTATGTTATAGTACTTGTTGAAAACTACTGGCATCCAAACTAGGCAATTGTCTGTATCTTCAATTCCAGTCCTCCGTTCTAGGTTACACCATTATATTAGTAATACACAATATTATTTATTTTTATCACTAATTTGAATTAAAGTTATGTTTCGGCAAGCACAAATAGTATTAGAATTTTATTGTTTAAAACTCCTTAACTAAATTTGTTGGTTTTTCTGCGATCGTCAGGTAAGAATATTGACAAACTACGATTTGATATTTCGAGTATCATTTTTTATGGTATACAAGGCAAACGAGCAGTTGGGGCTATTTTCATGACTACCGACGCCCATAGACATCCGCATAGATGCTATGCAGATGCTCTACCCTCCTTTCTCCTCCCACCTCCAAGGGCGACAGAGTAAGCGAGAGGTATCACCACGGTCGTGCCGGCCCAATTGGGCTGCATGTAAGTATGTATCATGGCACTACCTCGTGTATTAAAATCCCAATGAGGTTCATCTGGATACCCCTTTTAGTTTTATGTCTTTACAAAAGTGGTAGGTATTTACATTGTAAGAACAAAAAAAAAATTATGAGTACTGGCCAAAAATGCAGAAACTTATTTACAATTTTTCAAAATGTAATAGGACCAATGTTTGTTGTTTACAGTTGACTAGCTTTACATTTAGTTGGTAGTAAATACGTGTATTATAATGATGATAATAACTTGAGATAAGAGATAAGAGATAGGAGATAGGTGATAGGAGATAGGAGATAGGAGATAGGAGATAGGAGATAGGAGATAGGAGATAGGAGATAGGAGATAGGAGATAGGAGATAGGAGATAGGAGATAGGAGATAGGAGATAGGAGATAGGAAAGATAAAAGATAAAAGATAAAAGATAAAAGATGAGTTTAAAAGACTGGCTGTTAAATTATAAATTATAATAATTAGTGAACTAGTGAATAATTATTGTTCTCATGACCGACTGTGTCATTTTTGAGAAATAAATATCTTTAAACACATAATGTTAATAAAATACACAAACTATTTGTTGTTGTTATCTAATGGCTTCCGAGTCATAATAGTAGTTTATGCAACTGTCATATAATGAAGGGTATTAAAACACGAGTGAGAGTTTTTGATACGAGCGAAGCGAGTTTCAAAATAGTTAACGAGTGTCTTCACTAATAATAACAATAATAATAAGTTATTTATTTCTTTGAGCAAAACTTAAATGCCTAATACAATGTTTGGAGAAAACCCTTTAAGTAAATAAATACCTTCTCCGCTCTTCCACAGGACACAAACACTTGATTAAGTTATGGTACAAACATTAAGATTATCTTAATAACACTTGTCCACACCGGTATTAACACTAAAACTTGCTAAAACATATTCAAGTTGTTATACTTGATATTAAACACAAAACTTTGTTGTTTACTCTAATACAATATATCAATATTTTGTAATATTTAACTTTACAGTATCTCGTCTGTTCAACTTTTATATAATAATATGTATTTATTTTATAATATTAATTCTAAAACTATTTGATTTTCGCTAATACTGACTAATAGAATTAATCAATTAATAAAACATTGTGCAGTGCAGTGAATTTGTCGCCATCAAAATCTAACCAATGAGAGCTCAGCTGCAGCACACACTGGGCCAATCAGGAGCGAGTGCGCGCTGTTAAGGATTTTGACATACGTCTCTCTCACCATTTTCTCTCCCTCTCGCTCTCACACAGTGTTATAATGAGATTTTACGATATCGATTTGGATATTATAATATCATGTCAAATTGCTTAAATTGAGTTTTTTGTTGTCTGAGCTATAACAGTAGTCATTATTGGTAAGTCAAGTATTGGTAACATAAGTAGAATGTTACAACATTAGTGTAGATGAAGGAAGTAAACGAATTAGTAAAGAAAGAAAACGTCAACGTTGGAAAGCCGGCTCGTATTTGAATCCAAAGCTGATATAAACTTTGTCTTCAGATTTTCTACCTGATTCGGTATATTTTGCCGGATCTCATCTGGGAAAAGTTAGAACAGTTGTGATGATTTGAACTCGGATATTTTAATAATTAATTTTAATTTGCCAGATCGTTTTCATTCTTTTTTTATTGATTTTTTTTATTTCCTATAATAATCGAAACTAACTCTTATACAAACTTGTTTTTACTTATATTACTAGAATATATTTTTTTATATGTTGATATAAAGTCTCTTACTTCACACTCTTGCCCTGGAGAAATTTAGACAGATAGAGAATAGACAACGAAAATTCTAAGTTAATTTTATTTTAAAATAATTCATGGAAGCAAGTAAAAAAGTGAAAAAACTATAACAGAATTAAGATATTAAAGCAGGAGCATTTTTGTAGCTTGGTGTAATTTTTTCTACTCTATCCGTCGGAGACCGCACTGAATTTATATTCCGCACTGCGACTCATAAATTTGTGTGAACGTCCAGCGCCGCTAGTTGTTCTACTTCGCCCACATCGCAATTTATGACGAACAGTTCAAGATTTCATAAATGCGTTAATCGGCCAGCATTGTATATATTTAAAAGTTTATTTATAGTAGAATCCATTCAAAGGCCATTTTTGTAATTATTAACGTATGCGCATAATGCAGCAGCCTCTAGATGTAAGAAATAAATTACAAAACAGAAACCTACATATTGCCAAAGCTACAGTTTAGTCAAGCCTGGAAGCCACTAGCGTAAAGGTATATAAAATTTCGGCTCACAAGTGTGTTGGAAAATTTCATTGTTTGTAAATAATCTTCTGTTGATTTTCTAAAACAAACACGACCCCTTTTCTAAAACAACACCCTACACAGCTTTAACATAGTTAGTAGGCAATAACTGTGAAATTAAAAACTAATTTTAACATTCGGGTTCGGTTGAATAACCAATTCAACCGAACACGAGTTTTTAAGTACAAGTGCGAGAATTGTGAAAAAGTTTATCGCTGTAGCCACAATTAATTTTGTACGGTAAATTTACGCCAATAGAATCTTACAGTGAATACAGCTAGCAATGAAAGCGAAAAAAAACGAAATCATGGATAACTTGATTTTTAATATATCGCTTGTTATAAAGCACATAAAATCTTTAATATTTCCAATTGACTTGTTGTTTTTACGTTTTCGTAACTCGAAATTAAAAACAAAAAAACCGGATCAGTTTGTTGTCTATCTGGCTGTCAATATGCATGTCCATTTGTTAACACATTTTTATCAGGAATCACCTATCTCTCTGTGTTTTAAGTATTAAAATAAAATTCATGTCAAATTCTAAAGTCGTCGACCTCTTGAAGCATAGAAAATATTAAACTTCTTATTCAACATAATCAAAAGATACAGACATGCATATATTATATCAGTCGCACGGTCAACACTACTCGCTGCACTTTGACTTTTTATAATTAGTTTAGTAAGCAACTCATCACAATATAAAGAAATGGCAACATAAAAATAATAAAATAATGTAAAAACTAGCACTCAGTAGATATGGTTGTTTTAATCGGGCACAGGAAACTATTTTCTCACCCTCTCAACCCCGTCTATCAATTATTATCATTGTCAACATATCAATTTTATCATTATCATCATAAATGTAGGAAATGTAGGTAACGTGGTACGAAATTCCCAATAGTTTCAATTGAATTTTTATTTTCGATCGCCTTCTTTCATAAACATTTCCATAAAAACTAATAGTTCTAAGAAAAATCTCAAAAAAAACGCATGATTAATTGTAATGTTTATGGATTATTTGCGAACGTTGATATATTAACCAAAATTGTTTCTTCTGCATCCATCAATCATAATAATTATTATCCTTTATACTTAAGCAATTTTATTGCCAAATATACTGTTCAATTTAAGGCTTAAAATATATTTGTTATAATGTATTATTTGTGGTTACAATTTCATGAGTTATGAAAGCTAGAAGGACGTCGTACTGTTGGAGAACTTTTTAAAATGTTCCACAGGAATTTAGTTCAGAGTATTAGCGATACTTTATCACTGCTATTAGAACAGCGCTCCCAGCTAAAACGATGTCATGTCCCGAGGAGACAAACGATTCTCAAAAGTTTAGCACGTGTCCAGCTCGCTGATTTGAATTTTACTGCTCTAACATACCTTACATACCTGATAAATTAATTTACTTATTTAACGATGAGATATTATTCAGCGGTTACAGGGATGGTCTTACCATATGATTTTTTGAGCATCAAGGTTGTTTAAAAATTAAAGGTCTGTAGTATTGGATGGCAAATGAAACAGCATGAAATCATGTGAGCTTGAGATCGTATCTACGAAACTCAATTACAATGCAAAATAACATTACTTGTTACTAAACCATTTTATAATTGTGCTAGCTTCCGCCCGCAGCTTCACCCGCGTGGATTTCGGACTTAACAATTGGAGTTATTATATATGTATGTAAACCTTCCTCTATAATCACTCTATCTATTAAAAAAACTCTATCAAAATCTGTTGCGTAATTTTAAAGATCTAAGCATAAAAACACACAGACGCGAACACCGACTTTGTTTTATACTGTGTAGTGATAAGAATTCATTAGTGTTTATTATTAGGTAATGTTATATGATACTCGGAGTGGTGACGACGCGGACGACGTGAAAAATAAAACTGAACTAGTTTTCTCGTCAGTCAGAAGATGTGACATATTTGTTAAATGCGGTTTTTGAGATGTAGGTATGTTGGCATGTTTTGTGTTAAGTAAAATAAAGTTGTTTACTACACATCTTAAAAGTCATAATTAGTATAATATATAGTAAACATTACGTGGGAGAAGCCGGTTTCCGGCTGAAAAACTGGCTGAGGAGACTTCTATCGTCGTTCAAGCAACGGCTCAAGTGGCGACTTTGGGAGTGAGCTGATAAATGGTGACGAGAGCGTTACGAAAAGTGGGATCGGGCGAGGCAACGTAAGATGAGAGGGAGATATAAGTTAGTATAGATAGAAAGAGAGACAGAGAGAGTTACGATTATTATATTATTGTAGGAGCAAGAAAGAGCAATGTGCGCGCACATATTCTTTCTTTCTCCCTCTCATCGCCAGTTATGTTTCGTGTATAAAGTTTTACTTCAGTCATGTGGGCTCGACCACACACATTTTTTTTTATTTTATGACCGGCAAAAAAATATTTTTTGTATGTGCATATTTTTGCATTTTATCCATGTAAATACTAAATCTGAATACTCCAGATCAGTTCGGACTGAAAATTTAACTTTTTACGTCAATTGAAGGCTCCTCTATGATAAATACGAGGCTGTAATAAACTTCATTGATTGTTTTGCGCAAGCTCTTTGTGAAACTTTCAACAAAATTAACATTATTCCTAGCGACATGAGTTTTAAAAATTAAAGAACTGATAGTGAAAAATCGTAGACTTGATTACGAAAGAGCAAATGCTCGACTCTGAAAATAAAGTGATCCAATGATGATGATGATGTTGAAATTGATCAAGATGTTGAAGTTTTATGACATCAGTTATAATGACCTAGATTTTTTCAGACCTTGAGATCCGTATTACGTGCAAGATTAGAAGTTTTGATGAGACCAGATATAATCTAAATAATAAATCACTTACCAAGATAAATCTTTGAGGAGCCCGCTCATAATTGCCATGATGAGGTTTTTTATCAAAGTAACTTTAAACTTCCAGCATTATATTCTATTCGAGAACAAGTATCCGCAGAGGGACTGAGTTTGTCAGGTGTAATATTATAAAGGAGAAATAAAAAAGATGAGAAACGTGAGACGTTAATAAACTTAATCACTGTGAAAAAACCATAACAGACTGTGAAATGTATTCGTATATTCAAAGAGGTCACAATGGTTATATAAAACTGAAAAGCAATTTTTTTATAAATATTTCCTCAATTAACACTAATTTTTAATCTTTCTGTCATCAGTCTACTAAAGCTGTAATCAAAAAGGAAACTCGAACAAAGCAAAAATGAATTAAGTTGCTTTACGTGAAACAATTGTTTAACTAAAAAGGAAATTGTATTCAGGTTTCCGTTTTGCAATGTGGCTTTTTTAAAGGTTTTAAATTTATTATTGTTAATCGCAACTGTAATACAAAATGTACCTATATATTCTCGGAATAAAAAGCGAGCACACGAATGTACAGAAAAAAAGGAAGCTTAATTATACGTATGAAAGAATTAAACAAGTGCAAGAAGCCTAAAAGAAAAGTTTATGTGTAATGAAATATTTCAAGTGGAATAGAAATAAATGAAGCGAGTGTTCTTAGCAATATAGTTAGACATCGGTCACTACTTTGTTACGACAGTTAACATAATTTGTATGTTTACAGAATATGCCTTTCAATACATTTTGTTTTCGAGTACGAGTACTTTACTCTCATTTCGAGATAGATAAGTAACTGATGATCTGAAACTAAATATATTAAATATTTCATTCTTTTTTGTTACATCTTTTGTTACCTCTTCCTGGTTTCGTGGCATTTCTGCACCTATATATTCACAAGAAAGAATAATTTTCTAATATAAAGTTTAAGCTTGGTCCAATTACACGGTAAATGGGCTGGTAACAGTTGGTTGACGACAGTTTTGAGTAGCGCTATCATTGCGGTGTGTTCCGCAATTGGTCCGAAATTTTCATTTCTTACCAACTTAAGTGTGTTCGCTGTCATAGGAGATGAACCCTCACTATCAGCACTGATCCAGACTATGCTTGATAGTGAGGAGGGTTGGAATGCAGCTGACTCCTACGCTAAATGTGTAATAAAGCTAAAAAGAGGCAAGCAGACAGTCTTCGAGAGGTTCGAGACGTAGGAGCCGTAACGTGTCACGTTAGGAAGAGTCGTAAAGCAACTTGGGTGACGTCGTCAATTCTATTAGACCCGAGTAGTTCGGTGTGCTGCGTGTTCCAGCACATCAAAACGTAGTAAGTAGAGTACCTTGTAACTCTCCTGAGTAGAGCCACCACGGCACCCGCTGGTGAAGTCGCGGTTGTATGTTATTGCGTTCCCGTGGCTTCTCCTATTGGGCGGATGTGAAGGAACTCCGCTGGGGTTTAGTGGGTAGGGGGAGCAGTGTATATGCTTTCGAGTCCCACATCTGGACAGGTTTTCCCAAATCGGAGGAATGCCTAAGGCCTAAGAGCATACCCAAGAGAAAAAAAAAGGTTAATATAACCGAGACTCTAATTTTATGTAAATCCACAACATGTAAAAATACTTCCTCACAACCTTTCGACCAATTTATAATTAAAATCATAAACAATGGTTATGTTTGATAAACATAATTATAACTTCAACAAGAACCTTCTGCAAATTCTCGATCCAATACGCATTTATTAGGTAAACGGTAGGTAAAACATAATTTTCATAATATGAAATATTATTCCCCACTTCACTGTTCTGTATTGCTTCTTCATACCAGACTACGCTTTGATGAGATTTGCCATTTCATTCTTACAATTCTTTATATAATTTTTAAATAGCAACAGGAGAAACGTTTCAGTGATAATATCGTGAATAGCGGCGAATATAAGTGCCGACTGTTTCTCAGGTTTAAGAAATCTACTAACAATGTTGCCATATTCTCGAGGAAAATCATTGTGAAATTCATAGAGACCGAGACGACGCGGACGTGGTAAATTTTACATCCCACCGATTCCCAGTAAATGTCTTCGTACCAAAGTTTCCTGCTCCATCATAAGAAACGTATTTGCAAAATGTGCCCTGCAAATGCTTCGTTGAGTGACATTTTATTAAATCGCATCGTCTACTTTACGAATTTTAAAAAAATTACACGCGAGCGCTCTGCGATGCGACAACAATCCGCATCTGCTGATATTTTTAATACGTTGGTATTAAAGTATTTTAGGTAAAGATTTATTGTATATTTTTAATACATTGGTATTAAAAATACCGGTGCAGATGCGGTTAAAGACTTATAAAATGAGGAGAGCTACAAGTCAGAAATTTTGCTGATGTTCACTACATTTAATTTTACTTTAATTAGTACTAACTGGACTTGCATTCCATTAATGAGAATAGCATTTTTTTTATACAATGAGGGGGCAAACGAGCAATTGTTGCCATTTACATGACTATCGCCGCCCATAGACATCCGCATTGAGGTTATACAGATTCGTTGCCCACTTTCCTCCACCGCATATATGCGTTGATTTAGAAGAGGATACTATTACTAAGATCTCGCTTTACGTCTGTCTTTTTCCTATTACTAACTTACTTACTTTTTTTTCCTATATTTATTACATTTTATCTGCCGTGGAATATATTCCTTCTCCTTATTTTGGTGTCAGAGGCGCTCATGACGACGCTAGAGTAAGATTTCACAAATGAAAAAAAAAACTGTAGCCCATGTAGGTGGGAGGAAAAAGGAGGACAGCGCATCTGTATAGCCTCTATGCGGATCTCTATGCGTCGATTCGATAGTCATGCAAAATGGCTCCGACTGCTCGTTGCCTCCCCCTTCCCCACTAGCATAATAAAAAGGAAACAAAATGCAAGAAATATTTCAAATTTCTACGAGGCGTATATTTATATACTCCCAAAACAGTTACAAGCCTCAAATTTAACAAATCTGATTGCTTCTATTTTAAAATATTTTTTAAAAAAAATACAATTGTTTTGATGAACAAGAGTTTGACTTTTATTCACACATGTCAATTGTCAAATCCGCAATACAATTTGTAAGTTTTTATAAATTCTTCTTATAAGAAGATAGTTCTATAGAACTGATACACATATTTGATTTAGTAAATGAGTACTTAAAATAACATGAAAATATATTATATTTAAAAGCACAATATAAAACATCGCTTTAAAAGATATTTTTTATTTTATTTTTATTGAAATAAGTTACAAGAAGTGAACAAAATAAAGATAACCCGAAATAAGAAAGAGATGATATGATATTTAGTAAGAGGTAGTGCCACGCTGCATGCTTGCATGCAGCCGAATTGGGCCGGCACGACCGGGGAGGTACCTCTCGCTTACACGAGACCGGCGTGAAGTGACAGCTGTGCTGTCGCGTTTCGAGCGGTGTGTAAGTAGCCGGTGGTCCACGGAGGTGGGAGGAGAAAGGGGGGCAGCGCATCTGTAGTCTATGCAGATGTCTATGGGCGTGGGTAGTCATGAAAATGGCTACAACTGCTCGTTTGCCCTCCTATACCATAAAAAAAAAAAAATATTATGATTTAGTATCGAAGTTTAACATGCTCGCGTGATAGCGCCGTAGTATGACTATTATGCCATCTCATTAAGTGGTAGCAGGTCGTCGGACGTCGTCAAATAGTTTTTGACTCCTCATTTGACACCTCATATTATGTACTATAAAACATATTAATTTATTAATATTGCGTTTGTAGAAATTGTAAGCTATCTGAATAGTTCTATATGAAATTATATTATATGAAGTTATAATGAACTTCAATTTAAAGAAATAAACATCGACGCTGAAAATAAATCAATTAAATTTTCTGAAATAAAATAATGTGACTGATTATTATACAAAAAAGATTTCATTCGATCAATCACATCTTGTCATCGACTTTATAGCCCACCAGGAGTAAAGCAGACGGTTTGTGTACAGTCCACTAACGGAACTTTCTCGTTCAATTAATTAATATTAATTATTTTATTAGTTAGCTTTGGGAACGTTATAAACTTAAATGCTTTCAGTTATTAATTAAACGCTAGTAAATAAATGAACTCGTAGTCGCAATAATCAAAACTGGAGTGACATTGTAATGTAATCAAGTAAATTAATATTAATTATTTTATTAGTTAGCTTTAGGAACGTTAGAAACTTAAATGCTTTCAGTTAATAATTAAACGCTAGTAAGTAAACGAACTCGTAGTCGCAATAATCAAAACTGGAGTGACATTGTAATGTAATCAGTGCAAAATTAATTTGTTGAAGACTGGAGTGTCACAATATACATTATTCTATTTTTACTGGCTCGTCGTCAAGTAGTAAGCACGTTCATACAATCATCAATGCCGGTTTAGACCAAGAAGTGTTATTGGGATTTTTCAATCTGTAAAGTTGGCAAAAAGGCCTGAGAGTTGGCAGTCCTGTGTCTGATTTTTCTCTGATCATGTCGGACTGCGGTCCTATCGGAAAAGGAGAATGAGAAAACAGAGAGTGCGCTTGTGTCGGTGCTACTTTTAGTGCCGTGTTTTGACAGTGGTTATATTTTTTATAATTTTAGAACCGTATTATTCAATTTTATACCATACAAATGTTTCAATAAATTTATGTGTGTGCGTGTCAGCTATTGTCGTTGATTTTGAATTTATTTTTGTTGTTCTGTTATATTTGCGGAGGTAAAAAAACACTTTTCGTATCTCGCATTTAATTAAAAAATATTTTATTAATATAATATAGCCTAAATAATATAACTGTTATTGGTCGTGGTCTATACATGGCAAATATAATTATAACATTCCAATTGAGTGGCCTGTTGACACGCGAGTGAACCCAAAACAATGTTTATCACACATCTTAAAAACGGCTTTATAAACTTCTAATTAAATCGGGTGTCACTCAACTAATTAGCACCAAGTATAAAAGAGATCAGGTTTATATAATAAATCGTATTACATACGGTTCAACTTAGGCCGGAAGCGCGTAAATCTCCGGTCAAATACGCTATAAAATAGTCCCCTTAGTATAGATTAACGCCTGTGAAACTGCGGGGTGATGCTAATATAGCAATGTTTAAAAAAAAAACAATGATTTTTAAGAAGATTAAATGATAATAATGACATCGAAGGACTCATTATACAATTTGTTATTTTATAGATACAACGACGGCGAACTGAGTGCGTCGTGCTGGGGCTTATTAATGAAGATTGATGAAGGGAACTCGCTAATATCATATTTTATTCATTTTATCTTTCTACTTAAAATTCTGGATCAAGTGACCGAAGTTGGGTAAAAACCGGAGCAGTTTGAGAAGTTTCAAATTGATGACTTGCGATATTAATCTTTATTCTACAGATTTTACAAAGAACTTAGAGAAATGAGGTGTTAGGTATTGTTAGTTGGTTTTTCTAAAGATCTCATTACAAACACGCTATTGTACGTGGGACAACGATAAATATTATCATTTTATTATATAAATTTTCATTTTATAAAAGTATATAAAGTTTGTTTAACGCTTAGGAAGAATAAAAAGTGGATATGAAACGTGAGTAATATTCGTATTAATAATACGTGTGGCACTTGGAGCCTCTCGTGGTAAAGCTATTGCATTCCAGTTTATTATCCATACATACTACGAATTCCTCCGATTTAACCAGTTTGAGAGTCGAGGGCAATGACTAGTTTCTGCGTGTCCATTGCCTCACGAGACGTAAAGAGAGTAAGGGAGCGAAAGAGAAGAAACACGTCCCTAGGTTCGGGCATGCCCTACTCTAGGTATTAAAACCCCGGTACCTAGTGCTTGCAATTGCGTGATCTCACTGACGGAAGCGCGAATGAATTCCACCAGGCTCTCCTTGCTTCAGTGGCGAGAAGTAAGAACATATTATGGTTTATATTTAATATGTCGGCGATTACGAAAATTAAACGATAATAAGACACTCAAATGATTCATATGATAATAAGACGCTCAATTGATTATTTTAATGTCGTCCATTATAACAACTAAATAATAATAAGACAGTCGATTGATTATTTTAATGTCGATAATAGACACTCAATTTATTCTTTGAATACTGTGTGGGTGAACGCCGTGACGTCATGATGTCACGTGAGCGGAATCGTTTGGAAGGGAGAGTCTTCGTTTTTAAAATGAACAAGGAGTAGCTCATTCTATTATCAAGCAGTGACAACCTTCCGAACGGGACCGTTGGTTCACTCTGTTAGTTTCTAAGAACTATATTGTATTACTAATTAAACAAATTGTTAATAAAAAGTGCTTATAGTGAATTCGTTGTTATTCTGCTTGATTACCCATTGATGCCCACATGAGATATCTGATGATACGCTTAGAGGAACTACTGCGGGAGACAGAACTTATGTCCCCCGCCTCCCCGACATATTTATATAATAATAAATCTGAAAAAACTAATAAATTATATTTATCATTGAAAAAATCATTATCACCAACTACTATGAAACGAAATACAGTTATAATATTTCACATTTCACATTTCACATTTCACATTTCACATTTCACATTTCACATTTCACATTTCACATTTCACATTTCACATTTCACATTTCACATTTCACATTTCACATTTCACATTTCATATTTTATAATTTATAATTTCAGTATCTTCATGGCGATTTCAAAAGTGCGAGATGTGACTCCGTCCTGCTGAATTGAGATCCTATTTTTTTTGCCTTGAAGATATTTTTTAAGTAATTCATAATACAATACAATATGCTTAAAAATCTGTTTATTTCTGAAATACAAAGCAGACAAATAATATCTTTGCCTATTAAACAAAAAATAGGTAGAATCTTAAGCTATGCGTCCTATATAAGCAATCGTAACATGTTCTGGGAAAGTTTGTCATATTACATTGTTTGTACAGGTATTGATGTCAAACTTTCCTTGTTTAGAAAATAACTTACATAAGTATAAGTTTCGAGAAACATGGTAAATATTTTGCCCGCAGTTACCCTCGAAGGCTATTTGGAACGTTCCAGAAAAACTATCAGAAACATTGCCTTATTCTAATCAGAATAAGTTTTATCCAACAACCTTTGTATGCCGCGTGGCGCAGTTGTGAACTCTAGAACTTACAAATACAATGTCTAATTAATCTGCCGTAATATTCATGCTACACAAAAAAAAATTGTCTCAATTGACAATTAAACATTTTAAATAACTTGGCGGCATGGTGGAAACCAGCCACTTATTATATTTTTATCTTGTTCAGAAGAGATTGTGTCTGTAACGTCTTTACTTTGATATTTCACTATGTCGAACTAAGTAGTTTACTCTAAATAAATCTATTTATTATTTATTATTTTATATATTATTTAATTTATTCACACCATCAGATTTCTGGATTATGAATTATTCATTAGAATATATATAATAAATAAAAAGTTAAGTTCAAATGATTGGCCTAGACCTTAAACGGCCTAGATCTTAAACGAATGAAAAATCACACAGGCACATAATACGAAATTGCTATAAATGTCACCGATAAAGTTTACGCCAAGGCGCTATTTATAAATTTTTTGACTCGCCAATTGCAGACACATTCAAAATAAATAATGATATATTGCAAGCACATTTCCTAATGTATATTTTCAAGATAAACAAATAATTGCCTAGTGTAAGTGTAGTGCGTCGTTAATTTTACGATACCTATACCATTAGGGTGCTTTTATAAAGAAGCAGTTTCCCGGCGCCGAAATCGGCCTGTAGTGACCATCATGTCGTCAACTTCATCGGACGATGACTTATTTATTATGGAAAATAGTTATTTAAAATGTTTGTATAATATATTAGTATTTATTATACAGGGTTAAATGTAATTAACACAAGACTTCTTGCAGGCAGCATGTCTACATCAATACCAACAACATTTGTTCTACAACTTTTGAAAATTAATAGTTTTTAAAATTTTAATATTCCCATACAAAATTAATATATTGCCTCTGAACTATCATTTAGTCTGCGTGCGGCTAAGAAAATAGCGCGGGAAACGCGCGTGGCAAGATAGTGGCTCCCGCGCGTCATTCTTACAAGATACAGAGTAATAAATAACAGAGGGTGCAAACAT